>JBBMKA010000026.1:19218117-19258476 GCA_037833695.1 Sechiopsis laciniata
ATCTATGTCATCAAAATCTCTCTCAATGATCTACATCAGTATCATAATTTACATTTTTAAGGAACAATATCTTTTTAGTCTTCATAGATTTTAGGTAAAGTTTTTATTTAGGGTTCATGTTTTTCTTCACATATTATTTAGATTTGTGTTTAAATAATAAATACTTTTATCACACATATTTCAATAATTCTCAATTTTAGTCCGTGTGTTTTTTATTTTATTTATTTATTAAAATAATTAAATTAATAAAATTTAAAATTAGCGTAATCATCATCCAAATAAATGTTGCATTACATCACTATTATTTTGTTGTCCCAATGACTAAAATTTAACTTTATTAAAATGTCTAGATTTAATAGAAACTTTTCATCCCAAAATTTAAAGACTAAAAATACCTTTTCCAACTTCATACTGTGTATCACTTTTAATTTATTTGTTTTCCATTATTTTCAATAAGCAATCAATACTAAAGTCAACTTAAATTTCACAATGAAAATGAAGCAAACTATTGTGGTATGATGTTGACATATCCTCCATAAAAAAGATAAAACTTCTGATTTACTGAAAAAATAATTTATTCTTAATCAACTATTTCAACAAATATAAAACTGTCACAAGTTTTAAAATTTTATTCTAAAATGAATTATAATACCATTTATATTAATGAAAAGGACTTTCTCAATGTAAAAAAGCAAACTAAAAGAATAACTATGCGACTATTGTGGAACTTACACTAATAAAACTAACCAGCTTCAATCCCTTTTGCATCTGATGTGAAAAAAAAAAAAATTCAACACTGGAGTACTTTATGATATCAATGAAGTTAATATATTCATTATGACTATCATATATTTTAAATTTAAACAATGATTTAAAATCGATTCAAAATATCAATAAAAACATAATTTTAACTACATTTTATATATCTAACAACAAAATTACCTTAAAAAAAAAAAAAAAAAAATCCGTGACAGCTGGCCAGCTTGCACCTCTATTGAGGTCGCATGACATAGGATTTGATCCTATTTGGATGTTAAAGAAAATGTAAAAAATTAATTTTTAGATGAATAATTCCTATGATTAAAGTCATCATTTATAACAAATTACAACATTTTTCTAATATTGTTGAAATTAAAACCAAAAAATAAAAAGTCGATTCAAAACATTTTATATATGAATATTCAAAATTTATTAAAAAACGAATATATATATATATATTGAATTTGAAATACATAACAAATGGTTACTATCTTATATATGAGTAATACTTAGGGAAATGTGAGTAAGTATTTTGAAAATACTTACCCATTCTTAGAGTCACATAGTTTTAATTTTTTTTTAAAAATTGATTTTGATTGATAAAAAGAAAAATGTTAAAGTAAAGAGAGAAATATAAAAAAGTAAAAATATATGGTTTCGAAAATGAGTAAATATTTTCAAAATACTTATTACTCTTACCTCGGTATTGTTGATTATATATTATGTCACTCCAGCTGCTTGTTTTTGGCAAATAAGACTTCACTTCCGTTGAATCTATTGTTTTTTTAACTACCAATTCGACAAAATCTTCTTTTTTTTTTTTTTTTTTTTTTTGAGAATGACAAAATCAAAATCTAGGATCACATAATTAACTATAGAATCCGTATGGAAATATCGAAATTGTTGAATTTGAGGAGCAATAAGGCGTCGTTCACTAAGCAGTAAGCACAAACACAAAAAATAATACACAGTTTATCATGGCCTTTTAATTTAATTTATTTGTACCTGATCTACTATTCATTGTCGTTTTGGATCTTCAGATGATTTTCATCCCAGCAGAAAATTATTAATTCATTAATTAATTAAGAGAGAAAAAACTAACATAGTTTCATTCACCGCCCGCCATTGCCGTTCTTTTCCGAGCTTTCTTCGTTGTTCTGATTCAACAAATCCGATCCAAATCTGGACGACATGATTTCATTGGAGTTCTTCACTCTGAAAATCCTTCGCATCATAGTTTAATTTCACCGCCATGATTATCGTCCGTCCGAGCTTTCCTTGTTCCTGATCTGGTGCAGCAAATCGGAACCAAAACTTGACGAGAAGATCGATTCAACAATTTCGTTCGAGATGCCGGAAACTCTCGGCGATTTCATCGGAGTTATTCTCTCTGGAAAACCTCGGCATCATAATTCAATTTCACCGCCATGATTATCGTCCGTCCCAGGTCTCTTGTTCCTCTGATGCAGCAAATCGGAGCCAAAACTGGAAGAGAAGATCGAATCAACGATTTCGTCCTAGATGAAACCTCTACAAACGCGGAAACTCGACGATTTCATCGGATTTATTCTCACTGGAAAACCTCTGCATCACGATTTAATTTCACCGCCATGATTATCATCTGTCCGAGCTTTCTTATTCCTCTGGCTCAGCAAATCAGAGCCGAAACTGGACGAGAAGAACGACTCAACGATTTCATCCAAGATATAGACAGGGAAACCTCTGCGAACGCCTGAAACTCTCGGCGACAACGTTCTCGACAGCGAGATCGGCTTCCGTCGTCTAGGAGCCGGAGGACAGTGTTTCACCACCGGAATCTTGTAATCAGAAGAGGTCGGCGTTCTGAAACCGTCGTCGCAGTCATCCACGGCGGAGATGGAGTCTTCTGATGCTCCGTCGACGGAATCGGAATGGCTGATCACAGCTTGTTGAGATTCCGATGCGAAGATGAAGTCGATCTCGTTCGAATCTTCCGATTCCACGCGGAATGATTCTGGCGTGAGGGAGATTTCTTGGAATTGCAAGGGCATGATGATGGCGACAATGGAGGTTGAGTTTTTTTTTTTTTTTTGTCAGAGAGAGAAAGCGATGGAAAACGGTTTCTCAACGACGCGGTGAAGAAGAAGAAGAAAAAAGAGTTTTTAATTTGTGAATTGGATCCTTCGCCTTTCCTCGCCTTTAGCTACGGTTGCCTGCTCCTTCGCACGTGCCAATATTGCATCTCAATTGTTTTTTTGTTATTATTTTTTTAAAATACAAATTGAGAGAGGGTGAGCACGTAAATAATATGGGCGATTAGATTTTGGAGTTACTAGAGGCGATAAGTAAAAGAAAAAGTGGGAGTAGAGAGGAAGTTGAGTGATTTAGAAGGATTAAATACTTGTTTGAGAATTAATATTTTGGGAAGAAGATGTTGGAATTTTTTTTAGGATTGGCGTTTAAGAGAGAAAATGTTTATATCTCTCTCACCCCTATGAGATATGTACGAGATACTTCAAATTGAAGGGAAGGAGACTAACAAACCCTAAACACTACTATTACTATCGATTTTCGAGCTCGAACATATGACCGTGAAGTTAAAATAGATTAACGCCAAATAAGATGACCAATTGTGCCACTGATGAATGGATTGATCTTTGTTGATGGTGGCTTCCCAATTTTTATGAATTGAACATGTCAAGGACAAAAACATTTAGTTTTGACATATAAGGATCAAATAAAAATTAACCACAAATCTATGAACTAAAAAGATTATTTATTTATTTATTTGATTTAATAAAAAAAGATTATTTATTTATATTTATTTTGAGTATAAAAAATTGACTTTTCGTTTTATTTATTTTTTATTCACACGTTGAAAAAATTGGAAATGGAGAATGATATTAATATTTTTTTAATATTCACACGTTGAATATATTGGAAATGGAGAATGATATTAAAAATAATGCATAAAGACACATTTTTTTTAGACAAATTCTATATAGTTTATTTCGTTTTAAATTATCGAATGATGCATTATCTTGTTTAGTGTTAATCAATTTCAACTCAACGATCAACAACTCGATATTTAACCCTCATATGTAGGGTGCTCACTTAGTATATTTATTCAAAATATTTGTGCATTTGATTTCAATTTTAGTCAATAGTAATCTAAAGGTTTGATTTCGATCTTTTTTTTTATTTAGTAATGTAAGGAGTTTAATTAGATATGAGGAATAAACTATATAATAAAAATAATTTTTTAATCATGCCGAACTCTTCTTGGCATATTAAAGATAAAATTGAATTAACTGAGAAGTTTTTCCAAGAAGTTATTATTGCTTTATCCTTTCAAAAGGAATGGCTATGAATGTAATACATTAATTTACTTTGTTGGATTGTAACTGCCAGCTCTTTTTTTTAAAATATAATTTTCTGTAAATTTTTTTTTTTTTTAAATCAATATAATTTTTTGTAACATTCTCCTTAAATTATGATATGATATTTGGATTAATAATTACAGATACAAATAATTAAAATGAATAAGTATTTGAAGATTAACATAATGAAGTTATCTTTTCGGGCTTTACTAACTTAGAAATATGCTATTTTTAACTCATTTGGAAATATTTTACTACATTTGTAGAATTTATATGAGGTTACCTTTTGCTGAAATCCATAGCTAATATTTACAAATTAAGACCTTGGTTATTAAAAACATGTTTATTACTATTAAAAACCCCCTCTTGTTTTTTACGTTTCTATCCTTTAAAGCTACACATGCTTAATTGGTAACTTTTTGTAGTATACATTGTGAAATAACTTGCAAATTATAGCTATTTAAAAAATGTTAACAAGATCAATAATATTAGATATATCAATAAGAATAATAGTTCAACTATGTATACCGATATCACTGAATTACTGTTCTTGTTGACGATATTAGTGCGTGCTCAATAATGTTCGAGTTTTCTACTCCAATGATAGAAATTATTATTATAATAATAATAATAATTATTATTATTATTATTATTATTTTGAAGTCAAATTGGAGAAGAGACCATAAATTTCCTAAATAGATAATATTATTGTTCTAAAATAAGACAAGAATCAAATATCAATTTACACGATTAAATCTCTAACCATAGAACTAAATTAGATTACAACATGCTGCCAATTCTTTGGGTAAATAGAAATTATTTTTCAAAAGACTTGTATGTAGGTATCATTCTGGGTGGATCAGCCCATATGTTAATTCTATCACCGAAAATAATGACGCCTAACCAAGACTAGTAACTGAGGACCATCGAGAACAATTTGGGTGCATCGATGGTTGCACCCAAACCATGATGTTACACACAAATATTTATTTATTTATTTATTAAAAGAAACCTTAGGTGCAGCCACGGTTACACCCAAATTGCGCTAAGGACCATTTATAATATATATAAGAAAACATAAAGTCTATGGGGCCAATCTCTCTACATGAATAGTCTTGATATCCCTAATCCTATGCATTTACCTTCAATCTGCAAATTGATTTGGGAGTTTTAGTTTTTCAATTATAGATTAATATATTAGAGTCCAATTATCCCTCAACAAAAGTATAATTTTAGCAATATCTTGTATAACCTAACATAGTAAGAATGAAATTATAGATAAATTCAAAATAAATCTTTTTACTCTAAAAAAAATGAAGGCTATGCATTCTAATTAATTGATAATGAGGGTGAATTATAAATAAGAGAGAAAATTAGCAGTTGGAGATATTCATCTTATGATTTTTTTGTTTCACATTGAAAAAGTAAATCATTTTTAACCTCTTTAAATGATATATGAGTTACTCCACTTATTATTAATTTATTTTGAGCTGAAACTTTATGTTATCTAATTTATTATGAAAATTTCATGTAGATAATGGTCTCTCAAAAATAAAACCTAAATAGGTGATTAAGCAAGGTAACCAAAATGTTAGGAGTTTTTGTGGGGAGATTCGAATATATTCGAATTGCCATAACATAATAAGTGAAGGGTGAAGATTAAAATCTTGAAAAAAAAAAAAAGAATCTTTTTTTATCTCTATCTATTCATCTATCTATACATATTTAATAATTTGTGTTATTGTTTAGTATATCTATCTAAAATATATATTCCTTACATTATTTAGAAGATGTCCTAAAGTCTTGAATGATTTTATACATCCATCGTTCAAATGTCATTATACTTTCCAATAAATTTTTCTAACTTTACTTTTTTTTTTCTTCTATTACTTTATATATTTATAATGAAATTATTCATATCTAAAAAAAGGAAAATGAGTTAATTAATTTTTATTTTAAAATTTTAATATAATGTTAAAATTGAAAACCAAACCAAACGAAAACTTATTCAATGATTTTGTGTTTTATTAAACATCGGTTTGCATCCAAATGTTGAAAAACCAATGATATCGATTCAATTGTCAATTTGACACAAACGGACAAAAACTAAATTGAAATCACCACTTGAATATAATAATCCACTAACCCTATTTAAAAAAAAAAATCGATAAAGAAGATAAATATTATATATATATATATATATATGTGTGTGTGTGTGTGTGTGTGTATTTAGATTAAGATAAATATTATATTAATGGTTTTTTTTTCTTTTTTTTTTGTTTTTTTGTTTTTTTGTTGAGATGGGTAAATTATATTTAAACTATAGCAATCAAGAGTACAGAAAATTTAATTATATACAGGTATTTGTAGTTGATAAATTACACAATTTTCTAGTAAATAAATTGAATCCATAGATTTGCCTCTACAAATTTAGCAACCACATCAACTATGACACCATGATAACATTTTAACAAATTTTGCAGTCATGGAGACCTACCTTTTAAGGAAAGCCATACTCAAAACAACAACCATAATGTTATTTTTAAAAGAATATACATTTTATTATGGTATAGAGTAAGGTATTGAATTTATAATAGTGATTGAAAATGTCAGATCTTACTAAATTTTGGTGGTTGATATTAGTTTAACAACGTGCAGGAGTGACACAAAGTTTCCAAATATGTTGAAGTACTTGAATTTTCTCATCCAAACTTATGAATTAGAATTTAATTAGTTTATATAATTTTAAAAACTATAATTAACTCATTGTCTGAAAAAACATACAAAAATAATTATTTTTGTTTACCCTCACAAATTAAATACATTGAAATTAATTATTTACGTATCAATAATGAAAGTGTGAGTTAAATGACTACTTATAAAGTGCTTTAAAAAAAAGACTAGCTAGAAAGGAAAAAAAATCACATCATTTATACATGTATTTTAACCCAAATGATAATAAGAATTTTTTAGATTGTATCAAATCAAATTTCTAATGAACAAAACTTGAGTGGATAAGTATAATAAAAATACTTACCACTATTTTGAACCACATCTTTTTATTTTTTTAAAAAAATTGACTTTGATTGATAGGGAGGAAATGTTAAAGTGTAGAATTTTGTTTTGAAAATAGTGGTAAGTTTAATTTTAAAACTATATAACTAAATTATAACTTTATTTTCATGATAAATATTAAATTATAATTTTCTAACTCACATAAAAATTAAATTCTAATTTTTTTTTTCAAATATTTAACGAAATTTATGAATTATCCAATAATTTATTATTTAAAATAGTTACTCAATTAACTACAAAATGAGTGACATGTTGACTTAAACTTTTATATATTTATTTAGTTACTCATTTCACATTTTTATTTAAATAAAAAATGATTAGAGGGTACTTTAGTCTACACCTGGCTCCACCTGAGGGCAGATCAAAGTGACGTGTACCGTATATTATATCTGAATTCTGGACCAAGGATCGGTCAGTCTGAAACCGAATTTGAGGTGCATTTAGGTCGCATTTCATTTCGGGCGAAATTTCATTTCTCATTTTGTATTTATTTATTTTCTTTTGACTCTGTCTTTTTCCAAGTTCGGTTTCCGTTTTTTGGTATCAGATAAACTGTGCGCGGGTAAGCTGCTCAGCGAAAGGGCTTTCGATTTCAAGGGTTTCGAAAAAGGTACGTACATTTCTCATTCAAATTGTTTCGTTAATGCTTGTTTCTACATTCTCATCGCAATGATTTCGATTCTTGAATTTCTTGTTTAACGATCGGCATTCCCTCCCCTGCTTCACGATTTGCTGGTTTCTTTGAAGTCGATACTGTACATTGGTAGATTTTTGGATGTTTTTGCTTTAGATACGGTTGATTTGTAGCTTTTTGGATGTTTTTGCTTCAGATACGGTTGATTTTAGCGTTTTGGATGTTTCTGCTTTAGATACGGTTGATTTGTAGCGTTTTTTATGTTTTTTGCTTTAGATACGGTTGATTTGTAGCTTTTTGGATGTTCTTGCTTTAGATACGGTTGATTTATAGCTTTTTGGATGTTTTTGCATTAGATACGGCTGATTTTAGCGTTTTGGATGTTTCTGCTTTGTACCGTTTTGGATGTTTTTTGCTTTAGATACGGTTGATTTGTAGCTTTTTGGATGTTCTTGCTTTAGATACGGTTGATTTATAGCTTTTTGGATGTTTTTGCTTTAGATTCGGTTGTTTGATTGATTTTTATTTGGATTCTTGTTTCGTTGGCTATACGGAACGGATTTTGGTTTGAGTTAGGATTCAGTTCTTGAATCTTATGGATATTTTTTTCTAAATTCTTTGTTAATAGTTAGATTTTCCAAGAACTGGCGTTTCATCTTATAAAGATTCTTTGGAGTAATGCTTCGGTAGCTTTACCATTAATTTCTTCGAATTTGATCATTGTAGCATGTTATTTTCCTGGATGTTCTTAAATCATAGTATGAATTTTTTGTAAGACTATGCTCTACACATCGGGCCATGATCTGTCTTACGATGCAGAAGATGATCATTGAGTATTTTTACTAATGATCAGATTGTTTTTTGAATATCTGAAAGGATCATTTTATTTACTTGTGTTAGTGTATGTCTATTCGAGAGTCCAGGATTTCCATGCAATTCGGCTTTCAAATTTCTCGTGTGTTTTGTGTCAAGGATCTTAGCAGTAGTGTGAAAGTTTGAAATCCCGACCTTTCAGATTATTTTCCTTAAAATGTTAGATTCAGGAACTTAGCATATACGAATCATTCCTCATTTCCTTGCATATTTTCTTTAGATCGCTTATTTCCTTTTTCTTTTCTTTATGTTTGATGAATTCAAAAATTCTGTTGCAGACAATATAAAAGATGGCCGAGAACGAAGATATTCAGCCTCTTGTCTGTGATAATGGAACAGGAATGGTTAAGGTGGTTTAATTTCTTTTGAACATTATACTTATGAATCAATTGGCTGGAATTGAACTATAAACTCCTATTATGATTTGTCGAGGGGTGGAGAGAATGTCGGATGATAGTTAGGCTCTTGTTAGATTCCATGTTTCTTTTTGAGCTTCGGTTACTAGGCTCTTTGTAATTACTCGCTAGGAAGTATTCTTCTAGATTGGAGACCCTTTTTATAGATAGCCTGCCTAATTTGTTTGGACAATTTTTTTTTATAGCCTTTGTATTATTCTTGAAGTTTGATTCATTCTAAAAAAATGAACGTCTATAATGATCTTCATAAGCAAACCTAAATTGTAACTTTCAAGTTGTTTATCAGGCTGGGTTTGCAGGGGATGATGCTCCAAGGGCTGTCTTCCCTAGCATTGTTGGTCGCCCCCGCCATACAGGTGTTATGGTTGGAATGGGACAGAAAGATGCTTATGTTGGGGATGAGGCTCAGTCCAAGCGTGGTATTTTGACTCTCAAATACCCTATTGAGCACGGAATTGTTAGCAACTGGGATGACATGGAAAAGATCTGGCATCACACCTTCTATAATGAACTTCGTGTTGCTCCGGAAGAACATCCGATTCTCCTCACTGAGGCACCACTGAATCCCAAAGCTAACCGTGAGAAAATGACCCAGATTATGTTTGAGACCTTCAATGCACCAGCTATGTATGTAGCCATCCAAGCTGTTCTTTCCCTTTATGCCAGTGGTCGTACAACTGGTAAGCTTTCTGATTGGTGTTTAAAATAGAACATATACCTTTCTCATTGGTGGATTGAGATTGAGAGATTGTGTTTATTGATCCTGCTTTGGTGTAGGTATTGTGCTTGATTCTGGAGATGGTGTCAGTCACACAGTCCCCATCTACGAAGGATATGCACTTCCACACGCTATCCTACGTCTCGATCTTGCTGGCCGTGACCTGACTGATGCCCTCATGAAAATTTTGACTGAGCGTGGTTATTCATTCACCACCTCAGCTGAGCGTGAAATTGTGAGAGATATGAAGGAAAAGTTGGCATACATTGCCCTTGACTATGAGCAAGAATTGGAAACCTCAAAGACCAGCTCTTCTGTTGAGAAGAGTTATGAGTTGCCTGATGGTCAGGTGATCACCATTGGCGCTGAGCGTTTCCGATGCCCGGAAGTCCTTTTCCAACCATCCATGATCGGTATGGAAGCTGCTGGTATTCATGAGACGACATACAATTCCATCATGAAATGTGATGTTGACATCAGGAAAGATTTGTATGGAAACATTGTACTCAGTGGTGGTTCAACCATGTTCAGTGGCATTGGTGATAGAATGAGCAAGGAGATCACGGCGTTGGCCCCGAGCAGCATGAAGATTAAGGTCGTTGCGCCGCCTGAAAGGAAGTACAGTGTGTGGATTGGAGGTTCTATCTTGGCATCCTTGAGCACTTTCCAGCAGGTAACTAATTTTCAAAGCAAATTCTTCCTCATCACAAAGCAATCTATGGTTGATTTAGAGTCCTTTAACTTGATATTTTGATTGCTTGTATACAGATGTGGATTGCCAAGGCTGAGTATGATGAGTCTGGCCCTTCAATTGTCCACCGGAAATGCTTCTAATCGCACAAACACGGGTCGATTTTGGTACTGTTTTTCCTGAGAGTTAAAGAAATTGTTGCTTGAATTTCCCTCTTTTGTTCAACTCTGCTTTTTCAAAAAAAAAAAAAAAAAAAAAAAAAAACCCTTCTCTTATCATATTTTGTATTGTTAAACTTTAATGGAAAGGAGCGATAGCTGGACTTTTTGTCATTCATTCAGTTATCTCTTGCAAGCCTTTTGGTACTAAGGCAATTATGTTTAATTTCATTTCTTATTCTTCTGAATATATCAGTGAGGAAATTTTGAATAATTAATTTTTTATTTTTTTTTTCAAACATGTCTTTAAGAATTAACACTAGTTGTTTTCTCCCAAAATGCTGGTCAATGCATTTTGCTGCATAGAATTATTTTGGCCTCAGTTTTGCTGCTCAAGGGGGAAGAATTCTTTTTAGAGGATTATCAATATATTTATTGATTTTGAATTGGTCAAGGTGGAAACCTCTTTAAGACCGTTAGATTTAGTTCATAAAGGTTATTTATTTATTTTAATTCAACAACATTTGGGACTTAATCTTTAGTCGGCTGGTTATTAAGTAATACATGATATCATTAGTCGGCTGGTTATTAAGTAATACATGATATCATTAGAGTATGATTTCTTTTTGCGCAATTTATTTCTCATTTAATGGTGCAAAAGTACAAATTACAAATTTCATTGTGATTGCCTCCTTCAAATGATTTCTTGATTGAAATTGAAAACTACGAGTGAAATTACGAACTTTCCATTAACAAAAAGTTGTTATTATCTTTAGATAGATATGTTAAATGGGCTACCACCCCTCATTTGTTATTAAATTTGTAAAATTAATTAAATTACAATAAAATTTGCAAGAGTTTTCTTCTAAACTGTACTATATACCCTTCAAAGTAAGAACTCAGAATTTAAACCAGATCTTTAAAAAAAAAAAAAAAAGAGTATTTCAATTGTCATAAAAATATGCAACATCGATCTTAAGATTAAAAGTTTTATCCTCTCACCCAATAAATGAGAATAGAGTATTTTGTAACTGTTCTTGTGTTTAGGATGACATGGAAGACATATATTAAGGCAAAGGTGCGCTTTTCATTCTTCATTAAAAAAAAAAAAGAAAAGAAAAATGAGAGAAGGAATTATTGACATATTAGAAAGGGTACTAGGTGTATCTCATAAAATACTTAAGAAGGTTTAATCTAAACAAGGGACTAAACCATGGCAAATTTAAGGCTATAGAGAATAAATTGGTGTGTATTTGTAATAAAATCTTACATATTAAAAGATGGCAGATTAAATTGACAATGAAAACTTAACTTAACAAAAGTTTACCGAAGAATTAGTGTCTTAATGATTTTATTGTTTGTTGGTAATCTAGTTTCATACCTCGATCACGAGTTCGATCTTGAAAATCGTATTAATGACCATGAATACAAATACTTTAAAATTTGAATACATTTATTTTATGAGAAGAGTCTATCTGATACAATTTTCTAACATTAATTTATAAATTTATTAATAAAAGTAATATTTTAACCGACATAAATTACATTAATTTATAAATTTATCAATAAGAATAATAGTTTAGATGCCAATCCATCACTCTAAATTATTATTCAACTCAACTAAAAAAAGTACGTGACATTTTAACTTCATACTTGAAAATTATGTAAGTAGGAAAAAAATGGAAGAATGTTGCTTCCAAAAAAAAAAAAAGGAAGAACAAAAATATTTATTTTACCTGCCGTTAAAAAAACATTGTTCCAATTGGGTTTCACTCTTGAGCAGATTATAAACCCTAGCTAACGATTTCTTGATTCAGATTCTTAATTGCATCCATTTTGTTGCCCTAATTCAGAAAGTTACAATTCGTTCATGTCCCAAGAATCTGAATCTGAGACTGAGAAACAATGGGAAGAACCACTGTAGCCGCAATCGTGAGTTTGTGGGTGGTTTCGATCTCCATTCTCGTCAATCGCATTGTTCCCGATCCTTATATGGTACGTAAGAGACATTTTCCGAATGCTTTTCGTCAAATTCATTTGAATTTTTTGAAATTTTGAGTGTGTTTGTTTGTAATTGTATTTTCATAGTATAATTAGTTGAAAAACTTATAATGGTAATTGTGAATGATGTTTAAGGACGAGATATTTCACATACCTCAAGCTCAGAAATATTGCTTTGGGAATTTCAGAAGTTGGGACCCCATGATTACAACTCCTCCTGGACTGTATGTTTGTTAATTCTTTGCACTAAGAGTGTTGTTGGCTTCAATTTTGGGTTATATTCATGATTTATATCCTACTTTGGATTATTAGGCCCCGTTTGATAACCATTTGGTTTTTTGTTTTTGGTTTTTGAAATATAAGCTTATTTTTACTCAAATTTCCTATAATGTGCTCCATCTTTCCTTCAATGTATCCATCTTTCCTTAAGAAAGTATGTGAAAACTATCCAAATTTCAAAAAAAAAAACAAGATTTTTGAAGCTACTTTTTTTTTTCTTTCAAATTTTGGTTTGGTTTCTAAAATTATAGGTAAGATGTAGATATCCAAGTAAAAAAAAACATAGGATAAGGTAGTTGTTGTAGGCTTCTAAATTTCAAAAACCAAAAACTAAAAACAAAATGGTTATCCAACAGAGTCTAGGCTATCTGTCCATTTGCTTATTTGTGAGGGAAAATGTTGTCTCCATTTCGAGTACGGATTAGTGAAATATTTGCTTGTTGTTTTCATTTAGAGGTGTACATGGTTTGGGTTAGTTCGGGTTAGAATTTCCAAATTTTCGAGTTTGTCAATCTGCCAGCCCGTCCAGCCCTATGTATTAGAGTAATCCAACTCATATATTTTCAGGTTTGGTTGAGTTGGTTTATCAGGTTGTATTTATCTCATTTTTCCTCTTCAAGCCCCACCGGTAGTCCATAAATATGTAAAAAAGCAAAAAGAAATTGCATGATTTGAAATTCGTACCCAAGATGTATATCTCGTTAGTGCATGCTCCTTACTAACATGTTAAGAACTTTATTTTGTTAGTTAATCTCTCTCTCTCACACACACACACAACCCAACCCAGCCCTTACCGTTTGTGTTGGGTAGGCAGAGTTGCTCGGGTTGTTGGTTCTTTTGTACACCTCTAGTTTTCTTAATTTTGAATCATTCAATTGTCCCTACAGAACTAATAACTCTGTCTGTCTCTTGTCCCTAAGGGGTGGCACGATGGTTGAAAACTTGGGCTTCGAAGGTATGCTCCTCTCAAGGTCCCAAGTTCGTGACTCACCTGTGACTTTAATTTGTAGACACCTCCCGTGTCTCCATTCCTTCGATGTCTCCCGGGGCCTGGCCTAGGGATGGGCATGGTTACCCTGAGTATAGTGGAGCAAAGCTCTGATTTCCCAATTTCAAAAAAAAAAAAAAAAACTCTGTCTGTCTCTTATATAGTTATATTATCGATGGTATCATCATTAGGGTTCTGGGCAGAACTTGGTGGTGATGATAATACATGTTTTCATAAGATTGTTAATACATGGAATCCAAAACTTCTACAGGTACTATCTTTCACTTGCCCATGTGGCTTCTTTGTTTCCAGTCACTATTTTTACTCAAGCAGCACCGTCATTTCCTGAATCTTGTTCTGTTGAGATTCTTCGTTCAACCAATGGGATTTTGGCAGTTTTGTGCAGTGTTCTTGTATATGAGACAATCACCCATTTAAGGCCAAATCTTGATGACAAGAAGGCAACAACTTATGCTGTGATTTTGTCACTTTACCCACTCCACTGGTTCTTCACTTTTCTTTATTACACTGATGTTGCGTCACTTACAGCAGTCCTTGCTATGTACCTAGCATGCTTGAAGAGGAGTTACTGGTCGAGCGCATTGGTAAAGAGCTTGCTAATACTCTTTACAATAGTTTCTTAATTTTACTGTATATTCATTAGTCATACTTTTGTGGTATGAAATTGATTTAAAGAGAACAAAACCCTGAGAATGACCCCTTTACTTTGGAAGTATAACATGTTTAATGAGCATTTCTTTTTATTAACCTTCTTCCAATTTCATATGTATATATACTTACATATATATATGTAAGTATGTATATGTATATACATATGTGTATGCATGTATTTGGTAAAAAGTTTTCCTCTAATTGATTTATCAGTTCCTTGGGTTGTTTTTAGAATCATGGTGATATGACTTTCATGGGTTGTTAAAGACCTATGTTTTGCAATAGTCAATACAGCACCTATTGGAGCAGGCAGACAGTTTATTGTGATCTGTTATATTCCATGAAATGAAAAAAATTGCTGTATTATGTTGAAATTTCTCAGTAATCTGCAATAACTTCCTCTTCTGATAACTTAGTCTCATCCCTTCATACAGTTTGGTATCTTTGCAGTTGTCATTCGACAAACAAATATTATATGGATGCTTTTTGTAGCATGCTCTGGGGTTATTGATACTACTCTGACTTGCCACGATGATAATATACAAATGCATGAGAATGATGTAATGGTGGAGGAAAATAGTCCATTGAATGCTAAAGGCAGTCTCATTTCTAGAACAAACGTCCGAAAGAGAAAGTTTAGTCGCACCAAGGATGCTGGTAAAAAATTTCCACATAGCACAAAATTCTCATCAGTAAACCAGAAATCAGGTATTATTTCAAAATTTTTAATCTGTTTCCAATTAAATTTTGAGTTACTAAATTGTTTAATGGTAGGTTCATTTGAAGAGATTGCTAGCTGATGTTTTTTTAACACAAATATCAATTTCAAGTTTCTTTGATATCACCATTATTCATTACTACTTTTTACTGAATGTTCTGTTATAGGTTTAATGGATGAGATCGGGGCCATGATATTGACCATTTGGCGTACGAAATTTAAGCTTTTGGTTTCATTTTGCCCATTTGTGATTGTGCTTATGGCCTTTGTTGCTTTTGTTCGTTGGAATGGAAGTATAGTTCTTGGTAATTATTATCACGACGCCCTAGTTTTAATTGCACCGCGTGACATTTATTATTTTCATTACTTTAATATAATTTCCATTCAGAAAATAAACTTATTCTCATTACATATCTCACAATGCAGGTGCAAAGGAGGCGCATGCAGTTTCACTGCATTTTGCACAGATTATGTATTTTGGTCTTTTTTCTGCTCTAATTATGGCTCCAATGCACTGTCATCTAAGTCAAGTCATAGATATGTTTCACTCACTCTGGAAAGGCAGACCTCTTAGTTTTTTTCAGGTCTTCATTGCTCTTCTTGCTGGTTTCATCTCTGTACACTATTTCAGGTTAGTTCAGGTTCAGAAACAAGTTATCATGTATTACTGGGATTAGATTTCTCATATTGCATGCTACAACCTCTAAGATCATTCAGCTAATAAATATTATTAATTTAATAAAAGGAGTACTGCTTTTTGTTTAAGGATTGACCAACATTAAGTTATCACTTGTCGGCCGTGTTATGCCTAGATTATTCTTTAAGATCACCTTTTCATTGCTTTTCAAATTTTACTTTTTACTAGAAAATAAACTCTGGAAGATTTTGTAACTACAGTTGGAGAATGAAACTCTTCTAAACAAAAAGCCAATTGCACGCTTCATTTTCCATTTCATTCATCACCTATTATTTTGTCTGTTGCAGCATAGCTCACCCCTATCTTCTAGCTGACAATCGGCATTATCCCTTCTACCTCTGGCGTAAAGTTATCAACGTGCATTGGTCATCGAAGTACCTGCTCGTTCCAGCATATATTTATTCATGGTTTTCCATCTTCAACATATTAGGTATGTTCTGTACTTCAATGCTAGGAATCTTGTGAATTTCACTCATGTAGAGAGAGCCCAATAACAAAATGACTCCATTTGCTCTATTATATCTGTTTCTTTCTTTTGCATTTGTCTTGATTAGGGAAATCCCAGAGGAAAATCTGGGTACTGGCATATTTCCTAGCCACCGCTGCGGTTCTTGTTCCTGCTCCGCTGATCGAGTTCAGATACTTCACAACTCCATTTTACTTCTTGATGCTTCATTCTAAGATGACTGGTAGACTAAGTTGGCTTTTGATTTCAGTTCTTTACATAGCTTTGAATGCCTTCACAATGTTCATGTTCTTGTTTCGTCCATTTTACTGGGAAAATGAGAATGGAAAACAGAGGTTCATATGGTAGATGAAATCATTCTGACTTGTAGTGTTACCATTTCACAATGTTACTGATTATTCTATGAGAAAGTTTGAGTTTAAATCTTAGACATATTCAAGCCTTTTGCCCTTTCTCTTCCTTTGTTATGATTCTATCATGAAAATGCGTTAGTCTAACATGATCGTGTGAATTTATTTATCAGTAAATACTATAAACTTAACAAAGTTAAGGAGCTAAAAATTTAAGGGTGCAATTGTAATTGTAATTGTAATTTTTTGAAAAATATATTCTATTTTGATTATGTACTTTTGGTTTAATTCTTTAATAAAGGTTAACAATGATTTCTATAATAAGTTTCTGGTTAATTTTTCTTTTTTTTTAAAAAAAAAAATCTTATTAACTTTTCATCTATTAATTTTAGAAAGTTATTCACACTGCGTTAATATAAAATTTATTATTATTACTATAAAACAATTTCAATTTCAAACATCCAAATGATATTTTAACCTCGCATAATCAATGAAATCAGCCATTTCATTACCCTGTTTAGTGCGAGTATGATCATCAAATTCGTTGGCAGCGTCGCAGTTGGTTGATTTTATACTAACTACATCCAATTCCATGTGTTGAATACAATTTGCTTCTAGGACTATAATTATTGTTCCCATTTGACCTCCAATAACGATATCTGAATTTTGAGCTCTTCTATGGTGGAGCAAATGGTCCAAGAAAAACCTGTCTTCGTTTTTTCTTTCATCTTTGACTCTTGGCATGCTGAAGACACTGATATCAACCACACTTTCGATCTCAATCCCGCCAATGACCCTGATTCGGTTGACCTAGAATGCCAAAGCAAAGGGTGCTCGGGCGCTGTCTAATTTCTCCTCTATCTTCTTGCATTGAGGTTAATGTTCATTTACTTGATTAAGGGGTTGATTTTCCTTGTTTTCTTTTTAGTTTTTACTTTTGAGTCTAGGCTGGAGGTAGGTGCGGTACAGTAGTCCTGTTCTTCACCTAAAATGACCTCTTTATGTTCATCAGACTACATTTTTTTACAATAAACAAAAACATTTTCATTAATATAAATGAAAGTGTTACATAGGTTGAGGGCTAGTTCTGAGCCTAGTATACAATGAGATAATACAATAAATACAAATCTGAAACTTGTAAGAACTAAGAAGTTAAACATCTAACTTTAGGTCTTAAAAGGTAAGGGCTTGTACATCGGATGATTATCTCATGAATTAATTAAACATCTGGGTGGAGAAACTCGTATGTTGAAGAATCTTTAACAGAACTAGTGCAAAGGGAAGGGGGAAGATCAAGTCACATCATACTACATGGATCAATGTGCTCGTTTTTCTGGAATTTTATGTAGTGATGCATCCAAAAATCCTGGTACATTTCGTTTAGTACTATTTTATGTTGCCTATAGTACTCTATTTATCAGTTTATCTGGCCTTGTTTTGTTTTCATTTACACTGATATGAACTTATTGTTGCTTCTGGTTGAGTCAATACTAATTTAAACAGTTCTTCATTGAGACTTGTTGATTTAATGATTTCTTACGCGTGTATATATATTTTGAGATAATTCCTTATGTTTATGATATTGACATGTTCATAGTAATTGATTATGGTCATCGTTTGATATAACTCTATGGTTACCTTGTTCTTTTCTTCCCTCTCTAAGATGTATAAGAAACAAGTAGAAATTCATTCAAAATAGTACCAACTAGGCTGAAACATCCTAAGCGACGAAGGGCGAGACCTTGCTGATTGGGATTAACTTGAACTCAAGGAAGTGACAGCTTGAGCGGATGTCTTAAAGTTTCAAGTCGAAATGCTGCCTATAAATTACCTTGGCTTTTCTCTCAATGGGAATCACCAAAGAATTTCGTTTTGGGAGCCATTGATTGAAAAAATTAGCTCCAAGCTAGCATGTGGGGATGTCTTTTTCTTTCTAAAGGTGGAAGGGTGACACTAGCTCAGTCCATCCTCGATAACATGTCAATTTACTATTTCAATGCTAAAACCATATCCCAAAAGCTTAGCTATCCATCGTTGTTACTCTCTGGCCACCACTTGTTGTTCTATCAAGAACTTCAAGCTCTTTTGATTGGTTGAGACACGAGCTTTTGATCCAACAAATAAGGATGTCATTTTTTAATAGCAAAAACTAGTGACATTAGCTCCCACTTGTAGCGTTTAAGCAGTGTGTCAAAGGTAGAACACGACTAAAACAAGCCCTAGGCTATTGATTTTGCACAAGTATTTGTGCCTACACCCACCCTGGAATCATTCGTTTCAGTGATGAATGACTGAAAAATTTGGCAATTACAAATGGGACCGTTAAAAATATCCCTCAAAACGACATGTCTCGTCATCTGATTTCCTTTTTCTTCAAAAGTAAAATCTATATGATGACTCAAGTCTAACAACATAAACCAGATCAGTAGAATGGATAATTACCAATAAAAGAATCCTAATAATTGTTATTCTCATTATATGTCTATTTGTGATTGCTGATTTCATTTGAATATACGCTTCTTAAGCTTTCTCCATCCTTCTTTTGTTATCTTGTTCTTTAGTTTCTCATATGTTTATTGCCTGCTCATGGATCAACCAGCTAAAATCTATTTTAACTTTAAACATTCTTAGTAAGGAGTTAAAAGAGAGATTTGATCATTCCACAAATTTGTATGTATTGTGAAGTACTCATTGATGAAGTGTTCATTGTTGTGCCTGTGAGAACTAATACGTAGATGTCATAAAAAAGTGAACTACTTGACAGATAAATCTCTCTATCTTTCTGCATAAACTGATTGTGCCATTGCATACAGAATATAGCAGAGGTTAATGGATTTAGGAATTTGGCAGCCTTTTCTGCAGTCATTCATCTGCAATGTCTTAAAGTGCTCGGGGATAAACATCTTTATCCATGACCCAGGCTGGTCTCCAGAAAGAGAAACAGAGGTATCATACATGATCATTTTCTTAGGGAAGATTTTAGTTCGAGGTTTCCGAAAGCTAAAAATCCTGTCTGTAGAACCATAGGACTCTTGGTTTCTCCGAAGGCTTTATCCCTTTTTTTGAAAACCGAGAAATCGGAGCTTCACTCTCGTATACCCGGAGGTCCGATTTCATGTCCCAAAGCTTGGACCTGGGATACTTCATGTGTTTTCTAGCTTAAGCTTTTCCAGTGGTTTTAACTAGGGACGTCTGAGGAAGCATACCTCAAAGTCCGTAGCCTCAAACTGGGGACCGAGGCTTTAGGCTTACTTCATCCTCGCCTTTTCTATAGAACATTGATCACTTCCAACAAGGTATTTTTTTTATTTGTTTTAGAATCTTTAGATTACAGTCCTGTAGTGTTCTTTATTGCATTGCCTTTCTTAGTTGATAGGCTTTCTCCTCCACGTTTTATACATTATCTTAAAAGTTTTTTTGCCCCACCAAATATGAATATTATAACTTGATAACACGACCTGGATTGTCATTCTTTGTAGCCCTGATTTTATTAGATTCTTACGTGCTTTGAGTCAGCCATAAACGCAAGTGGGTTTTGATTTATGAATGCCTGATTATTTTGAAAACGAATTTGCATCCACTATCCGTTTATTTTATATTATGGCCTTGGCTTTTGTTTTTCTATCACTTATTTTCTTTTGGTGGGATTCAAATTGGAAATCCACCTACAACATTATCAGTTTCCATTGGAGGTAAAAGTCAAAAGAAATGTGCTGGTCCTCCTTTCCTTGGATTATGATAGTAACAGACACCATTTTAGACAGGCTTCATATACGATCTGATGTTCTCCATGCCATTCTGCTCTTGTTCAAGAGGATGAGCCTGTCTTGTCTGGGTTGACAAAGTGGTCTGACGTCAACTTTCCATATCATGTAAAAGGGGTTCTAAATATTGACTGGAATTTTCAGATCACACACCTATTCAATATTTGAACTGGATTGTGACTGAATAGTTGAGGTGTGCGTAAGCTGATATCGCCTGTGTCAGCTTACGCGCACTTTGACTTCCTATGGGGCAATACCACCTGACCCTACAACATTTAAATGTCAAGGAAAACGTAAGAAATTAGTTTTTAGGTAGGTAGTCACTATGGAATCAACTCAGTATTTTTTGGTTTTTTAAGGTCCTTTTAACTGTTAGACTTCTCATGGTGGTTAGAAGACATGAAATTAGGACAACTTTTTAGGGGTAGTCCAGTTCTTTCTAGCTAGTTCTCTTGTAGCTCAAGACCATATCACTTCCTTTAAACCATTAAATGGTTGAACTTATGATCGGAGTCGTTCATTCCCTCCCAGTATGATCACTTTCAACATTATAGAAATCAATCTTTTCAGGAGCCTTCTCCAATATTAGAATGCGTGGTGGGGTGGGGGAGAAAGTAAAAGGGTGCGTTTATTTTTCCGTTTTTAATCACCCAATCCACCTCCAGCATTATGTTCAGAGACAAGGACAGCTCAAAAGTCGAAAACTCATTTATTCTTATAGCAGGTCTAATATTCAAGAGCCAATTATCTCTAAGGGTAGTCTCGTCGGTTGAGGTGTGAGACTTTGAAGGCATGCTTCTTTGAAAATCTCAGCTTCGCGCCCCACGAGTGAGTTTAATTGTAAAATTCATTATTGTCATGAGTCCAAACCTTGACACAGGTGTGGGTGCCCTAGGTATAGTTCGCTCCAATTTCCTACTTTCAAAAAAAAAAAAAAATTAAAGAGGGTCATAGAGATCTAAGAGATGATGAGTTCAATCCATTATAGTAACCTATTTAGAAAGTAATTTTCTAATATCTAAATGTCGTAGGTTCATGTGGTATGTCCCATGAGAATAGTTGAGGTTCGCATAAGTTTTGCCAGAACACTCACTCACACATATTTATGTATGTGTATTATGTCAAGAAGAACAATAGTTCAGTGACATTAATGTACACTTAATAATCAAGAAGTCTTAGGTTCGAGTCTCCCAATTCCAATTGTGGTAATAAAAAAAAAAAATGTATGTGTATTCTGACTTAACTATGTGCTCATAGTCTAGAAGTCATGAGTTATCTTCAACTCCTATTCTAGAGCCAAAACCCAACCCATGATATGATAAATTGTCTACTTAGACTTAGAAGTTAGAATGAGGTCATCTGGTTGTGGGAATAGTTAGAGCTGTTCAAATTAACTTGGACAACGTCCCATTAAGGTTACCAAAAGATTTAGAATATTAAGATGTGGTTTAACGTTTAAATTACCTTAAGTAATCTGAAAATTTTCGAATCAGATTCATCCAATTTTTTGAGCTTTGATATTCTATTTGGGTGATTGTGAATATAAAATTTCAAGCATCTTATGAAATTTCCTCACCTGGCCTACCACTCGATTCTCAGCGGGCCGCACTCAGCTTTGTCTCCCTACTTTTTCAATTGCCTTCACAAACACATATACATGCATGCATACATACATATTTGTGGAAGAATCTGATATCTATTTTCAAAGTTCAAATATAATCTGCAATATTCCAAAACTCTTTAATTTAGTTGACTATTCGTTTTGGTTGTTAGTGATATGTTTTTTTTTTTGGATAAATATTTGGTTCTAGGGTTCGAAATTAGACTTTCTTTTTCAAACATTTTTCTTGTTTTCTTATAGGGATTTATAAATTTTATTGGTTAATTAATATATGAATGTCTAGGTCAATGGTTTGGGGATTGTCAATTGTTTTCTTTTTATGTGTAGGAGTTTTAGTTGGTTAGGTTTTTTATGTGGATTGATTTTTTTTACCTTTTTAAAGTTATTGTTTTAGATTAAGCTATAACTAGTATAGGTGTTTGATTAGTTCGGATTATAATTTAATTTGTCGTTTGCATTGACTCTAATATCCACAATGATTTTGTCTTCAAACAAATCTTTTGTAAATTGTTACATGTTCATTAATGGCAATTTCATTGCCGAAGTCCAAGCTTCAAACTTTTCATTATTTTTCCAAAAAGTTAGATTTCATAAATTTAAAATTTCCACCCTCAAATGTGTTGAAATATTTTTATTTTTATTTTTATTTTTATTTTTTTTACAGAACTGTCAATATTTTTATTTAAAAAGGAAAGGAAAGGAAAAATAAAGAATTTTTTTGTCAGCTTTCAGCAGTTTGAAGCTCCTAACTCTATATGCTCTTTTAACTAAAAAGTCTTGTTACTGTTAGGCATTCATTTGATGCTTTAGTTGAAAATTTTATGCAATTTTTTATAAAAAAATTTATACAATGTAAAAGGTGATGGAATCTAAATTCAAAATGAACTTTTATTTCAAGGGGTAATTCAAAAAGATTTTTCATCCTTATCTAACTACATTGTCTGTAAAATCGCTTAAATATTATTTAAGCTATTTTATCAATAATTAATTGTATGGTAACGATTTCATCAGGCCATATTCAACCCACTAAAGAAACAACTCAGCTTGTGATGGATGCTTTTCTAGTCTGACCAAGATTTCCATTTCCAATAATATTTTAAACAGAAAACCTAATCCATTAAGTTTAGGAAAATGGGATTAAGAAGACAGATTAATTTGTCTTTCTTTAGTTTGAATGGGGGGCATCAAGTTTTGATCCCCAAGGTCCAATTCCACCAAGGATAATTCTTCTGACTGACTAAAACAAGGTCAAATTCAGAATAAGTTCCTTTTGATAAAAGCACCTTTTTTAGTAGGTAAAAAAAAGAGTCATTTCTTCCAGTTTCTATATTGTTCTTTTACCTAATTGCTTATTTTGGGTAGGTAGGTAAGAGGTCAAAATTTCTAGAGAAGAATCTTCTGAAGTCTGGAAAACAAAACTGTTGAGATTTTCCAAAGAGTTCTTCTTTGGAATGTTTGGTATTGGATACAAGTTGCAACACACACACAAACTTATGAACAAAACTCTACACTATCTCTGTTAAAGGTTGAACAAGAGAGATTGATTTGATTGCATGTGTAATGAGAATAGGGAAGAATAAATGAAATAAATGGCAGAAGTAATTGCCCAACCTTCTGTTATCTTGATTTCTATAGACTAGTATCTCTATTTACATCAATGAATGCCAAATTCTCCCTTCGAATGAAATGACGATTACCGAAACGTCGTCATGGTACTTCCGCCGCTCCCCTTGTGGGATATCAAGCAGCTCATGGAAGTCCATTCCTGCAAATTTTCCAAATCACATTACTAAAGTTCACACTCCCAGCTTATATCTGTTAGTTCTTTTGTCTTCCTACTTGTTTGACAGATGAGGAGCTTACCGTATTTTTTCGCTGCTCGGAACAATAATTCTTCAATGAGATGTTGAGCAGGATCTCCTTCAGGAAAAGAAGCAATGAAGGACTCTACTTGAGCAACAGCTTGTTCATTGGTGAAGTACTGGTAGAGTCCATCAGAGGATAGTATCAAGAATCTGTCGGTTGGGCTGAGTTTATAATGGCAGAGTGTTGGATCACAGGTGATGTAAGGTGAATTTCCCACAAAGTCTATTCTAAACATCTCTAGCAATGCATCATTCCACTTTGGCTGCAAAACACTCAACTTATCAGCACAAAATTCGAATTTTATACAATGGTCTATTCTGAACTGAATCAACCATTTGCCTTTCGGTTTCTGAACTGCCTTGGTTTAGTTTTTGGTTGAATAACACTGATCACAATAGACTATGTTTCTCTCACATTCATTTTCTAGTGGCCTAGTAGTTAAAACGGTGTTAAGTAACCAAGAGAGGATGAGTTCAATCCATGATATCCACCACCATAGGAATTAATTTTTTATGAGTTTCTTTGATATCTAAATATTGTATAATCGGCGGTATGTCCCGTGACAATAGTCGAGGAAGACGTAAGCTGGTCTAGACAGTCACAGATATAAAAAAAATGTTTCTTTTACATTCAACCATCATGGAGTTGCCTAGTGGTTAAGAAGGTCTTAAGTATCTAAGTGGTGATTGGTTTGATTCATGATGGTCACCTACCTAGAAATTAATTTCATGCGAGTTTTTTTTACATCCATATATTGTAGGGTCAAGCCGTATGTCTCGTGATAAGAGTCGAGGTGTGCGTAAACTGGTCCAGACAGTCATGGATATTAAAAAAAATGTTTCTCTTACATTCTAGCTTACTCAATATGATTAGAGATGAAGAATACCTGTTTGAGAAAGCCAGCTCCGAACGCCCGTGTGATTTTCAAATAACCTTTCACCCTGTCATTCATAATCGCGGACGGATCGTCGGGATGGGTATTCTTGATCCTCTGAACTTCCTGATATTCAAGTGTAATCTCATAAGTTCAATGAACATGAAAAATGCTGTCTTGTATGAAAAGTGAGTGCAGACAAGAACATTACCTCCTCTGTGTATGTGCTGTGGTCCATTGTTAGCTGATGGGAAGCCAAGGTTGTTAATCTTTCAAACTCTACACCGTTAGAGGATTCAAATACTCTTAGTGTCCCTTCATTGATTCTCTCCAATTCTCTATATTGCTTCCCAATTCCGAAATCGGGTTCGAGTTGCTGCGCAACAACAGCACGGCTATCTCCAACATTCATCAAGTAGACATCTTCTCCTCTCATCAACATAACCATAACACAAGAACCCATTAGAGCTAGCTCAGGATTTCTTGTCACCATCTTGTCTGCATTTTGTAGATATGCTTCCTCTGTTTTTCTCAATGCTTGAGACAGAACATTCAACACTTCAGAATGATTCATTGCTGTTGATTCATTCCATATTTGGTGATGTTGATGATCAAATTGTCTATCTAATCTTTCCCTTTCCCATTCACATTTCCAGTTTTTAGGATTCTGATCACCTTTCTTCATCAATTGACTTGTCCTGTAATTTGTATTGTAAACTCTCTCTGTTTTCTCTGTAGATTGGTGATGATTTTTCATGTGGATTGTTCTATCTTCTTCCTCTGTTGAAGCAGAGTTTGATGAATTCATGGAAGATGAAGTTGCAGTTGAATCAAACTTCTCATTCCAAATCAAACCCTTGAGTTCTTTACGAACCGCTGTGTAGAGATTAGCGAGTAAGTAATCCGGGGCATCGGGACCGTTGAATCCGTCGTAAATTCCGACGAAAACCCAACCGTTATCCTCGGATATCACCACGTGTACTCTGTCCTCGCCGGCCTTCCCCTGTGCCCACTGTACGCTCTCGCCTGAGAGAAAGAAATCGCCGTCGCCATCGTCTTCCGCCGTCGAGCTCAAATGGATGCTGCTTTGATTCTGAGTAGCTCCACCATTTTCGCTCTGTTTGTAGGAAGAAATTGTTCTTGATATGGCTCTCTTCACAATCCCAATTAGATTTTTTCTTTTCAATTTCGGTTTCCTATCTCCGCCGCCTCCGCCGCTGCCATTCTTTTCAATCGGACCGGAATGAACCCCACGGTCGATCGGACCCGATTCATTCCGGCTGGCCAAAGGTCCAGACAAAAACCCTCTGTCAATCGGACCCGAATAAGGGAAACCACCGGAATGACCCGACACAGACTGTCGGGGCACCGGCTGGAGCGGGACGGAGGCGAAGGAATTCGAGCAATCGAACGCGGCGGGGCGATCAAACGTGGTGCTGTAAGGATAGAGATCAACGACGGAAGTGGAGAGGGGCGTTGAGACGTTGGCGCTAACAGAGGCGCCGGAAATTGACCGGAAAATCGTCACCGGAGTTATGAACTCGTCGGTTATAGTAACTGGGTCGGGTGGGAGGTAATAAAAAGAGTGGCCGAAACCACCGTCGTGGGGGTCACCGGAAATGTCGGCGGGATCATACCGGCGGGAGATTTCGCCGTCGCCGGCGAAACAACGGCCAATTTTCCCAATTCGATTTCCCATATGAAAAAAGAAAAATTAAAATTTTCTGAGAACCAGAGAATTTATCTTTTCTCTACTGTTTGATTTGATTGATCATAACAAAATAATACTCTCTTTCTCTCTTAGTGTGAGTGCGCGTGAAAGAGAAAGAAGAAATCTCTGAAATTTTTTTACGAGAGAGAAAGACAAACAGGAGAGAGAGAGAGAGAGAAAGGAGTTGACTTTTGTAAGCGGGCTTTGTTTGTTTGTTTGTTTGTTGCTTTTTTAATCTCCTTTTTTTATTTCTAAAAAATATTTAGTGCTTATTATTATTATTTTTTTTGTATTTATTAGGCCGTTGACTATGTGTTAAAGAAAAAGCTAGCAAAGTGGAGAATTTGAGAATTTTTTAATTCAAGAAATGGTTTAGTTTTTAATTAATTTTTTGTGTATTACATTCTTAGTAAAATCCAAAAGTCAAATGTTTGAAATCTCCTAACAAATATTTTTTGAGATCTCCTGACTAATTAATAACTAATCAATTTGCTAAACCAAACCACCATTTGTCTTAAAATCAAAATATAAAATAATTAGTTTTTTCTTATAAGAATTAAATCCTTTTTGTTTTCAAACTTTACTTGCTATAAATCAGCTGGCCAACACAATGAACGTGCGAAGATGATAGTTATTGTTCACCCAATACACTCATGCCATGTCATGATATTTATTGTTTTTTAAAAAGTTATATTTCTAAATTATTTTTCTTTCTCTAATTATTAATACATTTTAATATTATATTATAAAAATTAATTAATATCATCGTTATAAAACAAATATGTGACAATATACTTCAATAACAATGATTACTTGTGTTATTTTTTGAAATTAATTGTATTTGTAATTATTTTATAAATTTGATTAGTCTAATAAGTTTTTCATTTTTTTTAATAATTTGAATTTTCTTTCTTTACCAAGGAAATTAAAATTAAATCCCTAAAATGTGTTTGGGTTTAATGGTTTGAAGCAGAAGTATTATGTAATTTTGAACACTTTTATATGAACTAAAAAAAACTATTTTTGTTGTATTTGATGCTGCCATGTGACACCTAATGTTACATGTTTCAGGAAGTTTGAATGTGCCTAGATAAATTTCTTTTAATTTATAATTTTGATTTGGTATGATACTTAATAAAACTTTGAAAATGGTTTTGAAATTAGAAATTGAATTGTAACATACAAATTAAAAGAAAAATGTAGAAAAAAAATATATTGACTTTTGTAGCACTATCTTTCGTGCTATATGACCGAAAGTATTATTTGAATAATTTAAAATTATTATTTTTTAAAGTGCAATAATTATTATAACTTGTAAAATGGATTAGAAATTACAATTTTAAAATAACCATCAAACTAGTTGATTATATTCTACTATCTTTTGTTGTCCAATTGAACAAGAATGTTACTTGAATGAGGAAGTTTAAATTTGCAAAGATCAATAATTTGAAATAGAAATTTCATTTAACACAATAATTATTTATAAAATGGATTAGAAATTATTATTTTAATTATAACTATAAAAACCAAGTAATAGAGAGGAAAAAAAACACACACACAATTGATTTTAGTATACTTTTGTTGTCCTACTAATCCAAAAATAAATTTAGTTTTGTAGGAGGAAGCTAAGTTTAAATTTGCAAAAATAAATGATTTAAATTTATAATTTTTATTAAGTTGAATAATTATTACAACTAAAAATTGATTTTTTTTTTTTTTTTTTTTTTTTTTTTTTTGAAAACAACTAAAAATTGAATTGAACATTATAAATTTAATTATATACTTCATAATGGGAAAAAGTAAATATAAGAAAATAAATTAATCCTTTTCTCATAATATCAATTATCAAACAAAATTTTCATATCACTTTTATTTCTAACCCTAATTCTCAAATAAAATTTTCATATCACTTTC
The DNA here is from genome assembly GCA_037833695.1 of Sechiopsis laciniata. Classification (NCBI taxonomy): domain Eukaryota; kingdom Viridiplantae; phylum Streptophyta; class Magnoliopsida; order Cucurbitales; family Cucurbitaceae; genus Sechiopsis; species Sechiopsis laciniata. The sequence goes on from JBBMKA010000026.1 coordinate 19,246,722, forward strand.
TAGAAATTGAATGCCTTTACATATCACTTTCACTTTTAATATCAATAGACAAACGAGAACTTAACCATTCTAAATTCTTCTTCTTCCTTTCACTCTTCTCCTCTTCTTCTACCAAATTAAAAAAAAAAAAAAAAAAAAAAAAAAAAAAAAAAAAAAAAAAAAAAGCATTTTCAATTGTTTTTTCTCCTCTCCAAAAAAAATAAATAAAAAAAATAACAAAGAGAATCTCTCTTTATAGTTTGTTGACTTTTTTCTGGAATTGACGAGTTGAATTATATATATATATGACTAACTTTAAATGGCTGAAAGTTTTTTTTTTTTTTTCAAAGAATTGAAAACTCTTGGCTGCCTTTCAATATTTGGTTTGAATTTAGCTCCAAAGCTATTTTAATTGGTAATAATAACTTGTTCACATGGAAAAGAAAAATCTCTCTTTGCATTTATATGTTCATAGAAAGAGAAAAAAAAAGGATAAAACTTGTAAGAAAATCATTTCCAATTCTAAACTAATATCATATCGAAGAATTTGAGGCAAGTGCAAAGAATTTTGTAATAGTAGAACAATTTCTTGTATTCTTTGTGTTTGTTTGAATACTTTATATCTACTCTATTTGTAATAAAAGCTTTGAAAACACAATTTATCAAAAAAATTAAATTATATCCCAATCAGTTATATTAATTACAAAATAATAACTGAGCGACATTCGATTTTCATGACCAAATTATAGCTGCACTAAAAAAAAATTACAAATTATTTTTCTTTTTTCTTTGAAGATTTTCAGTGCATCACTTAAAAGTCATTTTTGTATAAATAATCTTTCAAGAGTTCGTTCAAAATTTTGAACTAATTTTTATTTAATATATTTTTTAAAAAGAAATACTTAGATCATTTTTACTGAAAGAAACTAGCTATATTAAACACGCTTTAAATTATTTTTTATGTTCACTTTAAAAGATTAATTCTTCTAAAGATGTTCATAGGTACTATTTTGGTAACTAAACTTTAAAAGTTGTTCCATTTTAGTCTATAAAATTTCAAAAGTTCAATTTTAGACTTTAAACTTTGAGATTCGTTCTATTTTAGTTTATGAACTTTAAAAAGTCTAATTCATTGTACTTTCAAAAGAAATTTAAAATTAGTCCTTATAATAAATTTGAAGTTAATATTAATCAAAATTGATTTAAGAATGTTAATAATTTTAATACAATCAAAGAAAAAATATGAACATATTTCTAAAATTTATAAACGAAGACGATAATTCTTTTAAAGAGAAATAAATAATTTATTTTTCTAAAGACCAATTTTAAGTTTTTTTTTTAAGTTTAGGGATCGAAATAAAACAAATCAAAAAGTTTAAGCCCCGTTTGATAACCATTTTTGTTTTTAGTTTTAGTTTTTGAAATTTAAACCTACAACAATTATCTAATCATATGTATTTTCTTACTTGAATATCTACATCATACCTATATTCTTAGAAACCAAACTAAAATTTGGAAACAAAAAAAATAGTTTCCAAAAACTTGTTTTTGTTTTAAAATTTGGTTAGCATTCACATACTTTTATTAAGGAATGAGATACATACTAGAGAAGATGGAATACATTGTAAGAATTTTGAGTAAAAATAAGCTTAAATTTTAAAAACCAAATGATTATCAAATGGAATCTTAAAGATTAAAATTGAATATTTGAAAGTTGAGTGACCAAAATTGAACTTTTAAAAGTTCATGAGTCAAAATGAAAAAAAAAAAAAAAAAAAAAAAAAAACCATAGTTGAAGGAACCAAAATGGTACTTTACCCAAAAATTAATTTCGTTTGAAAATCATGTTGCAAAAGTTATTTGAAACACACTTTTTCTTGATTTCACCTTCATTTTCATTATTAATTAACTACTAAATCTAAAAATGGGAAAATTTGAAGCTTTTAAAAGTTTGTTAAAGTCTTAATATCATCCAATATAATTTGAAAGTATAAAAATGTGAAAACAAAATTTTGTCAATAGATTGATTCCAAAGGTTTAATAACATTACCTTATAACATGAAATAACATTTTTTGGATTTTTCTTTGAGAATTAGGGGCATAAAATCAATGTATTGATCTTCTTCATACTTAGCCATCAAAATGGTCAAATGGTTTTTTTCCCTTATTTCATTGGAAATGAGAATTTGTCATTTATGAAATGAAAATAAAATATTAGGCTAAGTTGTATTAAATGATTGAAATGGAAGAGATTGGCTGGAAATGATAATTAAGTTGCAATAATAAGAATAATCACATTAAAACAAACTTTAATTAAAGCCTTCTTATTATGTTCTTCAGCTAGATAATGCTAAGTTGTATTAAGATAATTTTTTTTTTTTTTTTAAAAAACACTTTTGGATCTTACTTTAAAAAGCTTTGGAAAATATGAGTTAAATTTTCTTCAGCTAGATAAGGCTAAGTTGTATTAAGAAAATTATTAAAAAAAAAAAAAAAAAAAAAAACATTTTTGGATCTTTCTTTAAAAAGCTTTGGAAAATATTTTTGTCCTTTAAGTTTTTGATGAATTCTATTCTAATAGCTGTCATAGAAAGTTAAAAGGCTATAATTGTGGTAGTGTAAGTAAAATCAATTATTTTTGCAATATATAAAATGTTGTCTTTGAACAAAAAATTAAAAGAAATTAATATATCGATAAAGTGATTATTTTAAATTTTTTATAAAAATTTAGAAAAAATGCAAAAGACACATAAAAATTAAAATTGAATATTAGTGATCAATGGCTTACTTTTGAAATATAAAAATCAAATAAAAATTTCACCAAAAACTCATGACTAAAAATGCCCTTAAAAAAAAAAAAAAAAAAAAAAAAAAAAAAAAAAAAAAAAAAATATATATATATATATTAATAAAGTTTTGAGTAAAGTATTGTATTAATAGCAAATATATTTTTCTTTTCTTACATTTTTTTGAGTTTATATTTTAGAAACTTTTTGGTTAATTACTTGAAAGTTGTTTTTTGATAATCAATCTCTAAAAGTTTCTTCAAAAATAGGTTTTAACTTAAAGTTTGCTAAAGTTCTTTTTTAATTATTACAATTATTTATTAAAAAAAAATTGATCATGTAAAATCATTCAAGAAGTTATACTGTTACTATTTTAAATGATTCATTTTTTAAATGTGCTGATAGAAAAATTGACTTTTTTTTTTTTTTTGCAATTTGTCTATAATTTGTTATTTTTAAAGATACATATACAACAATCTTCCTTTTCGCGGTGATAATTATATTAAAAAAATATCAAATTACTTTGATCCACTTAGTAACTAGATAATAGGTGTTTCAAAAAAAAAAAAAGGTAACTAGCTAGTAGGTTTTTTTTATTTTATTTTCTGAAAATTAAATCTAAAAATACAACTTTTCACCAAATGAGTTTTTTTTTTCTTTTTTTTTTTTCTCTTAAGATATGTCTTGAACTGTTTAATGTCTGTAATTAGTTAGTCGTGGGTCTCTCTACGACTAGCTAACACAACGTCAATGGACCATGTAAACTTATGTGTTGTTTCTTATCTTTACATTTTCTTTATTCTTCGATTGTTTGTTGATTGTTGTTTTTCATAACACTTTCAATGTTTACTTTTAAGCTAAATTTTGGAAACTAGAAAAATATTTTACAAAAATGTGTGCTTGTTTTTTTAAATTTGGCTGATAACTCAATATTTACAAAAAAGAACATTTTAAAATTGTGATTATCTTCTCCAAACTTTTGATCATGCATTATTTTAGTCAAGCTCAATGTTAATCCCCCTAACTCTCACTAAAGTCTGTATATGTTTAATTTCATTGTAAATATCATGAATATGGGTATGATTTATGAATATATAATAAAGAGTATTACATCACATTTTCAAATTTTTAATCTTGAAGAAATATTTTTAGATTGGGATTAAATGTGAAAATACAAAACAAAAACTAATAGACTACAAGTAAAACTATAAATGTTAAATTGCTAAAGAAATAATTATTGAAATTTTAACTGCTTAAAATAAAATTCTAAGAGTTCCAGAAATAAAATGAAAAATAATTTTGTTCATATTGCAGTTTAAGACTTTTCACAAAATTGTTTCTTCCAAAGAATAAATTAAAGGAACTATCATTTTCTATTCTCAAAAAAATGAAAAAGACAAAGGAACTATCATTTTCCTTGGAATAAATTCGGAAACGATTTATTAAGGTCTACATTAAAAATATATAGAACAACTTGACACGTGTCACTAGTGACTGTAAATCTATTCTCCTCTCATCTGCGACTTTCTAAAAATAGTAAATTTATACTAAAAAAAAAAACAATAAGTTTTATTTAATTGTTCCCAAAATAAGAAGAAAACGCTTCAATTTTTTGCCTTTTCATCTAAAAAAACAAAACAAAGAAAAAAATCGCATTTGTTAAAAAGTATCCTATTTGCATTTATACATTTAAAAATATATCGAATTCACATGAATTTCTTTCTTTCTTTTTTTCTTTTTGATATACACATGATTTTTCTTTTTCATGCATGTTCGAGTATTTCCCCTTTTTATTTAACTGGTGGAGTTTTTTTGTTTTTTTAAAAGTCATTTAATTTCAATATTCATGCTTTATTATTATTATTGGAAAAAAAATAGAAAACTAATTTGATATTAGTAGTATTACCTTGATAAATGTGATTATTTGCAATCCTAACTTTTGATTTTATTATAATAATTATTATTATTATTGAATTTTAACTTTTTCCCAAACGTTCAATGTATTACAACATATTTTTTAGATTAAATACTCACTTAGTGTGGTTTATCTAAAAACCTAACAAAAAAATATCTAGAAAATGTTGTGATTATTAAAAAGAAATATATATATATATATGTGTGTGTATATGACACCAAATAAATTCCAATATAAAATGCATACTTTGTGTTAAACTTGAATGATTGAGAAGAAGGGATGGGTATTTAATTTTAGAATATATCCACTTGGTGTTGATTTTTCTTTTTTCATTTCTGAAACACAAATTTGATGTGACGTTGATAGATATCTAAGGGCAAAATCGACATTGCCATTACGGTGATATATTTCAATTAAAATTAGGAGATTTTTCATACTTAATAAAAAAAAAACTCAATATTTTTACTTTATGTCCTTTTTTAATGAATAACAATTTTTTAGAAGAAAATCGTACCTAGCAAGACAGTGGAGCAGGCATAGTAAAAAGATGAAAAAAAAAAATCATAATTTGGATGGTTAGTTTTCAATTAATGCACATATATTTTTCGATCAATATCATAAACAGATTTCAATCAATGTCACAAATAATTTTCAATCAAGGTGACCAACCATATTTTATCAGTGCAATAGATAATTTTTAGTAAAAAGATGGTGAAAGCATAATTGGAATATTAACAACAAAAAAAAAAAAACTCTAAAAATTCTCTTATATATATTTTTTTTCTTCTAATAAAGTGCTATAATTAAAGTAAATAACCAAAAAGTTTGTCACGGGAGCAAATTTCCTTAAAATTAAAATTATAAGTTTACATATTTTTCATCAACTTAGTCATTTACTACTAATATCGAGCCTTTTTTTTCATAGCATAAATTATTATGGAGATTAATATTGTCAAAAGGTGTGATCTGAGAATGCAAATGGGCCTGTAGATAATGTCGTTGTGGTCCATTAGAAATATGGGCCCAAAGCTATATAATAATTGGGCTTATGGATATGGGCCTTTGGACAGCTCTGTTCCAGAACGCTTTAAAAGGAAGAAAGCTAAAAAAGCTGGTTGATTGGGCCTTGGCACTTCAATTATGGTTTCAACAATTAAGGTAGATGTCTACTTTTTTCTTATAAAATAAACATGAAATGTCTACTAGATTATTTAAATTTATGTCTAAATTTAATATTTTAGAATTGAGTAACTAAATGAATATATTATAAATGATAACTTTATCCTTTTTGTGAATTTATTTTTTAATTTGTTTGATAATCTCATTATAGATATAATATAACAAATTCATTGAGAATTTGAATTAAATTTTTTTTAAACAATAACAGATAGAATCGTATTATGTGGATGAAAAATAGGTTGAAGATAAAAATATAAAATAAATATAAAATAAAATAATTATTGGAATTTCTTTCAGACGTCCATGCAGCCGTTTACTTATGCATACATATAGTAGCATTTGAATGACAATTAGTTTTTTTTATTGAGATAAAAAAAAATAATAATTAAATGCATACTGTACATGCACAAAGCATAATTACTATTTGGCAGGTGAAGCTTTACTATTAAGAATCGTTCGATATCATTGTGAAACACAAAAGGGACAAAAATCAAAATTCATCCATCCCTAAAGAAGTACGATTGAATACATCCGCCAGTGTGTGTGAAGTTCTATCCTTGTCCACACTATAAGAGCGAGCTTTCTCCTCCGGCTACCATGACCCTCCGACTGAAACTTCTCCCACCAAGAAATTGGGTAAGTCTACATTCTCATCCACGCATGAAGAAATATTTGAACGAGTTTTTGTTGCAACCTTATATCGTATCGCTGTCTACATAATATAATTCACTCTCAATGTGTATGAGTACATTTTCTCCAAGGATGAAGTAATCGTTATAAATGGCGTGGAAAACTCGATGCACATTACGGTTATGGTCAAACTTTCGTCAATATCAAGCGCAAATGCAACTAAATCGATAAGTTGACTAATTGTTGTGCCGTATGTTATTTCAATCGTCACTGTCTTATAATTGGAGTAGATATCTCTTTTATCTCATACCCCATTGAAGACAAATGGATGGGCGTGACCTCCATGGTTGCAAAACCAAAATCCTTGCAACGTGAAATTTATGGAGAATTGCAAATATGTGGATCAGGGAGATTGTAGAATTATGATCAACAATGATCATGAGTGTGGAGGCAGTCGACGTTGTGGGAAAGATCGTAGAATTCTAATCTTCAACAGGTGATGTTGAATGTGATTAGACGACATAACTTTTTTTTCTCTAAAAATTCATATTTCTGTCATTCAATATTGTTTATATCGAGATTTTTTCAAATTTTAATTTGAATTAATAATAAAATATGAGATATAGTGGTTATTTACTATAAAATCTGATTTTTTTTTTTATTTAAAAAAAACTTAATTTGAATCACATTAAAAAATGAATAAGATATTCAAAATAAAATAATTAGATATTGAAAGTGGTTATGTGAGAAGAAATCTCCTTGTATGTAATTTCACGAATTTTTTCAATTTTTATTTTTATTTATTTCAATTTTTTTAAAAAGGTTTCCTCGAATGTAGGCTTGTGTGGGTGATTTTTTTTTTAACAATATTGATTATTAATTAGATATGAAGGGGCATGGTGGGGAGTAAAAATCCCTCTCCCTCCCAAGTAGACATGAATTTAAATACAAAAAATAAGTAGACAATTGATGGTTTATTTTAACAAAAGTAGATAATCGTTACCAGTTTTTAAAAAAAAAAAAAAAAATCAACAATATTTAGGTGCGGATGATTCGAACTCGCAATCTTTTAGTTGTTATTTTCTTTTGGCGAGTTATTCTCATTTTTAGAGATGTCCACGGGGCGGAGTCATGGAACGACTTCCCCATCTCCATCCCCGCTACCAAATGTAATCACTGTCCCCGCAAAATTCACCATTTTTTTGTGGGGATGGGGACAGGGATTCTCCTGCTAGGAATAGGCAGGGATTGGGTTCATGGCAGTGATGGTTTCCTTGCGAGGAATTTCACCTTTTAAATTTTTTTAATTAATTATTTATTTAATTTTACATTTGTATGTGTTTAGTTGATTTAAATTTTTAAAAAATAATAATAATTTAAAAAAAATCTCTTTATTTGGATTATATCCATTCTATTTTAAATATGAGAGAAGATAAAATAGAGACCTTTAAGCAAAAAACAAAGAGTTGTCAATAAGAAGTTTGAACTCCACGTACAATTATCATTTAAAATGAAAAAGGGATGCACAAACTTAAAATTATCATTCAAATGATTAAATATCATCTAATCATATCTAAATTCACATGGAGATATTTCACGAATATCTAAACATAGTCTCAACAAAATAAATTTCAACAAAATAGTCTTTAACAAAATAAACTTCAACTAATTAGTCCTCAACAAAATAAACTTCAACAAAATCATAACATAATCTAAATATTACAACAACAAAATGTCTAATTTAGCACAATCTTCACCCAATTTATGTGCATATTCTTCAATCATCAATGTTTGTAGCACTTAATTGCTGGAAAAAAAATAGATTGAAAAGAATTATTATAAATTAATAATTAAAAAGGTTAGGTAGAACACAAGAACTTATTATAAATTACTTATTTTATCATCTGAATCCTGGTCTTGGAGAACAATCCCCAATACTTTGACATCTATTAGAATAGATTTATCTAGAGAAGACAAACACAAATAAATTTCTAAATTAAATAGTATATAACAAAATTTCTTTGATAAATAGTAAGAATAAAAAAAATATTATGTATACCTTCGGTCTATAATCAATCTTAAGCACACATCAAAACTTCCAATAATGTAGCATGAATTTGAGATCGATATGGACTTACATGTCTACCTCCAATACTAAATATAGACTCTAAAGCAACTGTAATAACCGAAACTGCTAAAATATCTTTGGCAATTTCATACAAAATAGGATACTTTATCCCATTTGAGTTCCACAAAGACAAAATGTCAAAGCCATCACTTCTTGGCAAAAGACTTTCCTCTAAATAAATATCCAACTCATATTTGACATTGTCAACACTTGCAACATTATTAATAAACTCATCAAACTTGAGAAATTGATTTTTCTTCTCGTTAGGTCTAGAACTAGAAAAATTCACTTCCATCAAAGAACATGAAGATTCTGCTTCATTATTAGAATTTGACCTATAATACTTTATCAAATCTTTGCACAAATCTTTAACACGCTGAATTTCAATACTATAATGTGATCTGTAGATATTAGGAAAATAAAATTCAATGAGTCTCATCTTAAACCTAAGATCTAAAACGGTTGCTACGGCCAAAATACCATGTATCACACTCCAATATTTTTTAAACTTAGTAATCATTCTTGATGTCATCACTTTGGAATTACTTTTTTCGCTTAAGAGAGAGAGCTAGTCTTGCATTTGAAGAACCGGGTATCTCCTCAACTTCAGAATTAAGCCACCTAAAAAGTTCCAATCTAGCATCACATATTTTAGGGAAAAACATATTGGATGTTGGATATCGTGACCGAAAAAATAACTCAATCGTATTGTAGAAAGGTTCTAATCTATCACATATATCTTTAGAAAAATTCCAATCAATCTATGAAGGAATGCATTTGTATTGTGGCCCACGTTATTTTAAACGAGTACATTCTTATATATCAAAGCATTTTTAAGCATTTCCCAATAAGAGGACATGTTTTTTTTTGTTGTTTCTTGAAATATATATTATATTATATATATTAGCTCCTCTCTATTTAGTCATTACTTTTTAAAATTAAATATTCTTATTTTTAACCTTTTAATAATATTTATTTTTATTCTTTGAAATAACAAAATCATGAAATATATGAGGACTATATTAATTTTAAATATAATATATTTAATTATTTTTGTCTTCAACATTAATTAATTTATTTTTAAAATAAATAAACAAATGAATTTAAAATATATATTAAAATTAAAATTGAGCATTATTACAATATATAGGATAAAATTATTTAATTTGAAGTGTATAAATCGGATAGAAACTGCACTCAAAACTTAGAGCAGAGCATGTTGTTCAAATTCTTTTTCTCTTCTTTTTTTTTTCGATCTTTCTTTAAGTTTTCAAAATTTTCTCTTTAATTTTATTTTTTCTTCAGTTCTATTTAATTTTAATTAAAATCCTTTATTAATTATATATATTTTTCTTAATTTAAAGTATTATTCTTAAATAAAATTTGTCACTAGTAAGATTTGAACTTGCCACCTTTTAAAATTATCTTAAATCAAGTAGATATCATTAACCAACTCTACCACTTTTCTATTTCTTTTTTTAGAAGAACCACTCTACCACCTTTAACTTTTTTATTTACACTAACTTATTATATATATTTATTAGCATAACGTTTTTTTAAAATGTAATATTTACCTATTTTCTTCTTCTAAATATATCATGTTTTTAAAATATATTTGTAGTTTTTTTTTTTTTTTTTTTTATTTTTTTTTTTATTTTTTTTAATTATAGTTTGATGCATTTGATTTGATCCTAAACCTATCTTAAATAAAATGTTAAGTTTGTTAACTTTTACCAAATCATTCATTTAACTCAATAGATTAAATTTATACTATATGTTATTTATGTATATTTTTTATTTTAAAATGCAATAATTATTATTTCTTTTTTTAGATATATCATGTTTTTTACACAATATTTGTAATTGTTTATATATTTGACTTTTTATCCGTAATGTATGCATTTAAAAAAATTTATATACAAACATATATTAATTTCATTATTTATCAAACTTTTTTAAATTCATATCTTTTGTAAAATAAATAGAAATATATATTTAAATAATCTTAGATATAATTACTGAAAATAATTAAACTAGTTATATTTTTATTGCATCTATCTTGATTTAAATTTCTAAACTTAATTTTATTATAAAAAATTATATTTATCCATTTATTATTTTAAATAATTATCAATTTTTATGATTGGAATTGTTTTGTTTCATTAATTTAGTAATTTTGATTAGCAAAATGTATTAAATTTTAAATGAGCTTTTTGCAGATTTAGCCAAATGTAACAAAAATATTAACAATCTAGCCAAGTTCCATAAAAATTGCATCCATATTCAAGCATTTAAAATTATGTAAATTCATTAAATACTAGATTACTATAATATCCTTGAAGTTATTATTAAACTAATTTTATTAAAACAAAAAATGAGGGAAATTAACTTGACTCTCCTTTCCACTTTCCATCTTTTCACTTTTCCAAAACTAATAGGATTTCAAAATTGCTTAATTTAACAATTGTCATTAATATTTTGAAAACTATTTTGGACTACCCTAAAATTTCTCAATTTTCCTAAATTATTTTTTCAACTTTAGATTTTTCTCTCCTTAAGTGTGATTCTATAAACTTATTTTTTTACTTCTTAATATTCTAGAATTAATGATGAAAGAGCTTTCGATGACTGTAATGAAATATAGGACGATGACGAGTATTATGTAATACGAATTTAGTACATTATACCATCAATATAATGTACATGATAAGATAATAATATTATGTAGTACGGTGTTAATAATGTATGTAAATCTTACAAACGTGTATTAAAATTTTTATTGATAAAAAATTTGTTTTTTAGGTGAAATCTTGGACTAAAAATTGTATTGACTACAAATATATTTTGAAGTATTATAAATATAGGTTAAATACAACTACACAAAAAGAAGTTATTTCTGAGTTGGTAGATGTAGTTGTAATACAGTATTATTAATGAAGTTGAAATAATATAGATTGAATGATAAAGTATTACTGAATATACAAATAGTATTATTAGGCCTAATAGATAACATTTGTGAACTTATATATTGTTGAATAAATAAGAAAGTTTACAATAATACACAACAATAATACTATTACTCATAAGTAAAAAGTAGTAATTGTAATTGAAAATCATCATTCATTTACAATATTTTGT
>JBBMKA010000026.1:19258576-19270332 GCA_037833695.1 Sechiopsis laciniata
AATATATATTTGAAAAAATGTCAAATGAAAAGTTATTAAAAAAACGGAATAAATAATAAAAGTTTATTTTAAAAAAAGTTAAACTAAAAATAAAAGATTTATAAGGATTCAACCATGGTTGGAGAAATAAATTCAAAAACATAAGTGCAACATTTGCTACCATGCCACAATCTAAAATATTAAACATTAATAATTTGTAATTATAAGAATAAAATTTAAATTGTAGAAACACATATAAAAAAATCGGAAACGGAAACAGGAGAAACTTGATTTAGGAGTTTCTCATTTTGAAGCTAAATATTAGAAACGTTTCTTTTAATTTTGGGAACGAGAAACGTGAACAGTTATCAAACAAGTCTGTTTCTAAAAAAAGAAAAACAGAAACGAGAAACAGGAAACGAGAACGTTATCAAACGGGCCCTTAAATTCTTATTTTCTATTTGATTTTCTCGAGAAAGTTACATATATTTTTTTTTGTAATCTTCAATCTTCTGGTTCCTTTCATTATATTTTTTTGTTGTTGGTCGAAGCATAAACTCTTTCTTTTTGCTAGCAATAGCATTACTAGGCTAGTGGGTCTCTTTCTTTTTTTCTCTCTCTCATATATTTGTAAAGCAGCATGGAATTCCATTTAGTTGAAGGAAGAGACAAGGAAACTGGCCAAGCTTTAAGCAACAAAAATAAAGAGTGGGATTTCTCAATTCCTAAACTCATATCAAGGATTTGCCCTTTTGTTATTAATGGAAGAACCAAAGGAAAAACTATATTCTATAGTTTATTAATTTTCATTTAAGAAACAAATACCAAGAGAGATAATAGAAATTAGAGAAGATGGAAGAAACTTTTTTACATATGACACTTATACCCTCCATTATAATATTCAATTTTAATCTCGAAACTACGTTGCAACACTTTTCAAACTTTAAGAGATGTAATTGATCAAATCATTAATTTATGAGTGTAATTGTAAAAAACACTTAATATTTGATTTGTGGTTATAATTGTGTGTTAACCTCTTAATTTTTTTTTTTTTTTTGATATCTATAACTTGCGCACATTTTGATCTATGTCACATGACATATTGTCTGATCTTATAACGATGTTCACAAAATTCATAAAAAAATAATTTATAAGTAGGTGTCATGGTTGGACTCTTAATTTAAGATTTTGTTTTGTCATTTGTAAGAGGGTCGTTTTGCAAGATGCCTTCTATCCTTTGAGAGTTTTCTTGTTCCGTGGATTTTTTATGTCTGTTCGGTTTCGGTTGGAGTTGGTTATGAATTTTAATTTTAATTTTATTATTATTATTATTATTTATAAGTCATTGTAAGCTTTCTCTTGTGTTTAATGGTGTAGTGCTATGCCAAAATTTTAAACTAATTTTTAAGGCAAAGCTTAGTTTAGACTTTAGAGAGGGAACCAATGACCAATTTATTTTTATTTTTTTATGGAAAGTTTAGTTGAGAGAGATGGTTGGTTGGGGGTATTATATATATTCCTTAAACTAATTAATTCTTTTGATACCTACCATCCAAATTTTATAATATTAACATTATTTTGCAGATTATTCATTGCTATTTTTATGTACAAAAAAAAAATGTATGGTTTCTCCATGTGTACGTATATAAAACCTTGTAAAGATTCACAAAAAAAAAAACTTAATTGATTAATTTATTTCTATGTTTTTTTTAATCATTAGAAAATATTGTGTTGGTTTTATTTTTGTTTTTTATTTTTTATTTTGAGTTTTGAGTTTTGTGATATTTATTATTTAATTAACCATTGTTCAATAAAAATAAGCATAACTATGAATGAGTGTTTTTGTTTGATTTAAAACAAAAAATATATCTAAAATAAAATAATTAAATTATAATGTGTGGATGATCATTTATGGTCCATTAATAACTTGATTGATAATGTCAAGATTAATACTTCAGTCACATAAATGAATCTTGATCGACGAATTATGTTTTTTTTTTTTTTTTTTTTAATGTTTTTTTAAATTTTTTTTAAATTTTTTATTTTAAGGAATCTGAATTCAAATTAAAGAACAGAAACTTCAAGAAGGAAAGAGGGTACGAGCACACCTAGATTCGCTTGGTAAAGGAAAAGAAGAGAAGGAGGATATTCTTCCATCCACACAAAACCTTCAAAAGAAATTTTTGCTAATTTAGCCAAAGCATGAGCTAGGCCATTAAACTCCTTTTTATACCAAATAAATAGAAAGAAGTTGAATTTAATCTATCAGACTACCTAATTGTGTCCTGCAAAGCAATCGATTTTTTAATAATTGAATAACTATGAGTGAATCAGATTCCACCTGAAAGTCATCGAAGTCCATTACTTCTAAAACAGATGGATACCCCCCCCCCAAATCGAAAAGAAGCACGACCACATAACTTCTCCCAAGCGATTACGAGCGATGCCACTGAGACCACTTCTATTCGCCACTGATCATGTAGCTGAATGAGTTTTAATTTTGAAAAAACCTATGCTAGGGGGCCGCCAAGAGATCAAACGAGCTTCTTTGCCATCAGGGCACCCACGTTGATTCACCTAAACATGTGCAGCTCGAAAATGATCTAGTTATGATTTACAAAAATTCCAAGAATATAAATCTATGTGAACGAAAATAAGAAGTTCCGATCTCAATTCTCCCATGAGATTTTTTTTGTTGATGATTTCAAAAAATTAATAATAATAATTTGATAGATAAAGTTTTAATATTAATTTCAATAATAATAAGTTCGCGTTACTTGGGTATGGGGTACAATTTATATATGTTTTTTAGATATTAGATATGCTTTTTTAATGTTCAAGGAATAACTCTTTATACTTTTTATCTTAACAGAAAAGGAACTCTTTATACTTTCATTTAGATTAAAATAGAGTTGTTCGAATTTAAAAAAATAATAATAGAGTTGTCCAGTTTTACTTTTGGTGGGTTACATGCATATAAAAGCTTTCCTTTTGAAAATTCAAGTCAAGGAATTATTAAAAAAATGGCATGATATATTTTATTTTGTTTTTTTTTTTATTATAAAAGATACTATAATATATTTTATTATTAATTAATCAATTCAAATCTATAACTTTTATTTTAATAAAAAAAAAATCTATAATTTTTATTTATTAAATATACAGTGATGGAACTAAATTATTATTTTTATTGGTATCATTTGAAAAGATTAGCATTCTACCAAATATTTATTAATAAAAAACGCTACAAAATATTTATTAATAAAAAAATATATAATTAATAGGCCGTTTAGAAAGATGACATTATGACTATATACACATATAACACTATAATTAAAGAAAAACATATAACACCAATCCCGTAAAAATTGACAATATATATATATATATATATATATATAGAGAATTGAATTTATTTAAATTTAAAATTGGTTCCTATGATTGATTAATTTAAGGTTAGGTTTTTGTAATAAAAATAATCTCCAACTCTTAATTTCTATTTTTTTATAAAAAAATTCGAACTTTTATAAATTTTAGAAACATGTATGCAATTTATATTTTTATGTTAAAATAATTATTATTTAATTAATTTCAAAAAATTTAATTTCAATTTAATCATAAAAAATAATTTTAAGATTGATTATAAAATATATAACAGAAATTAGACATGCAGAAAAATTCCAAAGTATTATATTTAAATGACATTTTATATTTTTGTCCTTGATTTATTGTAAAATCGTAATTATTGTTATTCAAAAAATGCAATTATTGTTTTGCTACTCTTTTTAGAACAATTAGGCAAATGTTACTTTTTTTATAAAATAAACATGAAATGCTTACTCTTCTAGTTTAAATTTATGTCTAAATTTAATATTATAGAATTTAGTAATTAAATGAATATATTGTAAATGACAATTTTATCCTTTTGTGAATTTGTTTAGTAATTTCATTTTAGATACACTCTAACAAACTCATTAAGAATTTGAATAAAAAAAATTTAAAACTATAACAGATAGAATCGTATTATGCGGATGAAAAAATAGGTTAAAGATAAAAAAGAAAATAGAAAAATTAAAATAATTTTTGAAATCTCTTTCAGATGCCCATCTAGTCGTTTACATATGCATACATATAGTCACATTTGAATGACAATTAGATTTTTTATTGAGATAAAAAATAATAATTAAATGCATACTGTACCTCCACAAAACATAATTATTATTTTGTAGGTGGAGCTTCACAGTTATTGAGTATTGAGAATCGTTCGATATCCTTGTGAAACACAAAAGTGACAAAAATCAAAATTCATCCATCCCTAAAGAAGTACAATCGAATACATCCACTAGTGCGTGTGAAGTTCTATCCTCTTCCACACCATAAGAGCGAGCTTTCCCCCCGGCTACCATGATCCTCCGACTGAAACTTCTCCCATCAATAAATCGGGTAAGTCTGTATTATTATCCATGCATGAAGAAATATTTGAACTAGTTGTCGTTGCAACCTCATGTGTCGTATAGCTACCTATATAATATAATTCACTATCAGTCTATTATGCTGACTAGAAGTACAAATCCTTACATATTTATGACGCTTCAAAACTTGTGTCTTCTGCTCAATACTAGTTTGCATAGAAACTTCTTCAACTTATCCTTGTTTGACAACATGAGCCAACCTTTTAACTCAAATGGGGCATCGGAGTTGTACGTCTCAATGTGTACGAGTACATTTTCTCCAATGATGAAGAAATCGTTATGCATATCGCTGGAAAACCAGCTTCACATTACGATTATGGTCAAACTTTCGCCAATATCAAGCGCAAATGCAACTAAATCGATAAGTTGACTAATTGTTGTACCGTATGCTATTTCAATCGTCACCATCTTATAATTGGAGTAGATATCCCTTTCATCTCATAACTCATTGAAGACAACTGGATGGATGTTACCTCAATTGTTGCAGAACCAAAATCTCTGTGATGTGAAATTTAGGGAAAATTGCAAATGTGTGGACTAAGAAGATTATAGAATTATGATCTTCAACACTGATAGTGAGTGTGGAGACAGCCGACGTTGAGAGAAAGATCGTAGAATTCTGATATTCAACCGGTGAGGTGGAATGTAGTTAGGCGACATAACTTTTTTTCCCTAAAAATTCATCTTTCTGTCATTCAATATTGTTTATATAGAGATTTTTTCAAATTTTAATTTGAACTAACAATAAAATATGAGATATATTGGGTTTTTTTAAAAAAAAAAAAAAAACTTAATTTGAATCTCATTCAAAAAGGAATAAGAAGGTGGGTATGAGAGAAGAAATCTCCTTGAATATAGACTATTCACAAATTTTTTAAAAGGTCCCCTCAAATGCACGTTTGTGGGGAGAATTTTTTTTTAAACAATATTGATTATTAATTAGGTAAACTCGTAAAATATGGATGAGACATTATGTAAAAATCCATTTCTCTTCTAGGTAGACATGAATTCAAATGCAAAAAAATGAGTAGATATTTGATAATTTATTTTTTAAAAAATAAACAGTTCTTACGATTTTACTTATTTTTATTATAAAAAAAAACATCTAGAAAAGTGGAAGTCAGCTTAGAATGGGTATTGTTTTCCTATTGGCCACTTCAGTCCACAAAGGCAACCAAAAAATCCCACGTGCCAACGACCGTTATTTTTTACTTTTTTCATAGGTTGTTTTGTTTTAACCTAAATATTTGAGGCATATTTAATTATGTTCGTGAACTTTTTTTTAATTGAACTTTTCGGTTTTTTAAATTTTTTTTGAAAAATATCCTTAGAATTAATTGAATTATAATGATGTTAAATGGAAAGAACTCTTCATTAGAGCAAAGCCTTAATATCGAACGAAAATCAATAAGGCCACTTGACCGACTATCGACTATCGTGAACAAAGTGAAGGAAGGAGTTCTAAGGCCTCCTAGGTGATCAAAATAGCTCAAAAAGACTTCAAAAAGATCAAACCTCACACTAGAAAAGATTAGATCTAACAATTTTTTTTAAAAAAATCTCAATGAATATTTTACAATAACTTCAAAATAAAGTAGTTCTATCCTAGTTTACAACCTCTCATAGAATTTAAAAGAAGAAGAGAGTTACACAAAGGTTTCAAGCAAAAATTCGAAAATGAAATACATGAATGATAAACTCGTTAAGTAAACTAATGAATATTTTTTTCTTTTTTCTTTTTTTTAAGTTTTATATTACATACAATTTGAAGGTATGGAATCCAAACTTATAACTTCTTGGTCGTTGGTTGTACATTGTTCATTCTTTTAACTATAGTTACCTTTATTATAAATCAATGTACCATCAACAATAAGTAACAATATATTATTAAAAAAATAATAATAAATAACTAACAATAAGTTTTTTAAAAAAACAATAAATATCAATAACAAGAATAGGAGCTTAAGAATGAAATTATAAAAAATAAATTTATTTTTCTTTCATTCCAAATAAACTCAATTATTGCTCGTAATTGGCATAGACCAGTTCGAATTTCTGGTTGTTGTTAAAATCAGAAACAAATATTTAAAAAAAAAAATCAGATTTTTAAAGACCTCTTGATCACTAATCTATGTGTTTTAATTTTTGTTTGTTTTTATTTAAAATTGTATAACGATGAGGAGAGATTTGAACTCATTATCTCTGTCATCAATTATATATAGAGATGTCTATGGGGCAGGGCGAGACCGGAGAATGACTTCCCCGTCCCCGTCCCCGCCACCTAACTTAATCCCTGTCTCCGAAAAAATTTCCATTTTTTTTCTTAGGGATCGGAGCGGGGATTCCGCAGCGGGGCACCGGCGGGGTCGGATTCCCTGGCGATTTTTTTTTACATTTTTTAAATATTTTTTTGGACAATACTTTTAAATAATTAGATTTTCTTATAAAATATCTATAAATTTCAACTATAATGTTAATTATTAAAGAAAAATATTCATATGAATAGATAATTTCATCAACAAATATATTTTTATTTAAAAATTAAAGAGGTAAAGTATAGAAAAAAATATTAAAAAAAAAAAAAGCAAACGGGGCGGGGATCGGGGAATTTTTCATACGATTAGCCACGGGAAATTTTTCCCCGTCCTCGGCCCCGTTTCCCGCGAGAAAAATGAACACCTCTAATTATATATTGATATCGTTGAACTATGGTTATGATTAACTGATCATGATACTCTAATGTTTCAAAGGTCATTACATATCTAAAAAGTGATGAAATCAATCTATGATATCATTTATTTAAAAATAAATTTAGTATGATTTTTTTTTTTTAAAATTGAAACTTTGCTTTTCTATACTCAGTACATCACTGACTCATCTCTAGTGACATCGAGATACTTCAGATGATATTCAAATTTAAGCACACCCAAACAGTCTCAAATTAGAAATCCCTAAAGAAACCATGTCTCATAGTCGATATTATCAATTTTTCAAAGATAATTTGGTACAAAGTTTGTTGAATCGAGACACGTACAAGTTGTCCCGCCTTCGAATGTCCCAATCAGCCCATGAGACACAAGCCATATAAATAAAGTTGGTGATCTTTTCGTCAACAGCTTGCATTCCCATGTCTACTTTTTCTTGTTTTTCATCTCTCAGTTCATACAGCCTTTTCCCCTAACTTTTTTCTCTCAACAGAGGCAAAAGGAACAATAAAATTTGACGTTGTTCTGTTTAATAGCTCTGAATTTTGATCTGTTTTGAAGGATTTTAGGGTTTTTAAATCCATTCGTTTTCTGTTTATGATTCGATTTTGCTGATGGGGGCTTGCTGGAGTGATTCTTTTAAGTCTTCGAATTCTCATACAGGTAACTTATCAGCCTGATTCGAATTCCCTTTTGTTGTTTTCTCTGATTTTTGGATGATTTCGAGTGATTTGGAATCGACTGTTTAATGGGTCTTTGAAAGTTGCCTATAAGGTGTTTGTTTAAATGACCCCTTTACTTGGATTGCTTTCTTTGTATTTTATTTTTGCCTTTTTAGGTGTTTTAGTTTGGTTTTTGTAAGTTGGGTTTGTTTGATTTTACCCCTTTGAAAAGGAAACTGGAATGATGAAGAAATGAATGAATTGTTTGTGTTTGGCCATATTTATGTTCTCTTAGATGAGTTCTGTTGAATCAAGAATTCATATAGTTGGCATGAATTGATGTAGATATCATATTGATGTCATTATGAAACTATCTTTTTACTTGGATTGCTTACTTTGTGTTTTGTTTTTGCCTCTTCAGGTACTTTTTAGTTTGTTTTTTGCAAGTTGGTTTTGTTTGATTTCAACCCTTTGAAAAGGAAAATGGGATGATGATGAAATGAATGAATTGTTTGTGTTTGGCCATGTTTCTGCTCTTACTTATGTTCTCTTTGATGAGTCATTTTCACAAATTAGTTTCTATTGATTCAAGAGTTCATCTAGTTGGCATGAATTGATGGAGAGATCATATTGATATCATTATGAAATGCTATCTAATTCACTGTATGATGTTGTGTCTCTGATTCTAGGAAAGTGGAGGAATCTGTTGAAATCTTGAAAATATTGTGTATCATTTAGTTTGTGTGTAAGTTCATGGGGTGCTTTTTTTTTATTACTACCAAATGAAGATTAGTGGCATTTCTATTGGTGAATGTTTTAATTTTATCTTCTTTTTACTGGATGCAGGTCTTACAAGTCTTACAAGTTGTAGGTCTAATAGAGTGGATAAGGAACATTCGAGCAGCAGGGTATCCTCGGCCTCCATACCGGTGACTCCCCGGAGTGAGGATGAAATTCTGCAATGCCCTAATCTGAAGAAGTTCAGCTTCAATGAATTGAAAACGGCGACGAGAAACTTCCGTCCTGACAGTGTTGTTGGAGAGGGTGGGTTTGGTTCAGTCTTCAAAGGTTGGATTGATGAGCAAACCTTAACTCCTACCAAAGCTGGCACTGGCTTGGTAATTGCTGTGAAGAGGCTCAATAGAGAAGGGCTGCAGGGTCACAAGGAGTGGTTGGTCAGTAACCGATTTTCCTCTTCCCCGAACGTCATTTAACATTTCTTTCTGCTTCATTCTTGCATTAATGTTTTCTGCAGTCATTTGAACATATTGCTTGAATAAATGCAGGGTTTATCTTGAATTCCTTTTATCATTTTTTAACATACATATAGTGTGTAATGTATCCCTTCGAAGTTCGGCTATAATGCGATTTTACATAGTTTACTAAACGAATGATGAACTTATAGGCGGAGATCAATTACTTGGGGCAGATTTCCCATCCTAATCTTGTGAAGCTGATTGGTTACTGCTTTGAAGATGATCACAGACTGCTGGTATATGAGTTTATGCAAAAGGGCAGTGCAGAAAATCATCTTTTCAGAAGTAAGCTGCTTATTTCGCAATGCTTCCTATCTCCCATTTTTCATTATACAATGTTTTGTGTGTAAGCTGCTACATTGCGTCAATACAGGAAGCGCTCACTTTCGACCACTTTCGTGGAATATTCGGATGAAAATTGCTCTTGGTGCTGCCAGAGGACTTGCATTTCTTCACAACAGTGAGAATGTCATATATCGGGACTTCAAGACATCGAATATCCTTCTTGATGCAGTAAGCACTTACTGAACTTTTCGTCAATAAATTTTTACAGTAACTTGCAGTTCTTCGAAAAATCTGATCGCCTTTTTTCTCAAAACCTACAGAACTACGACGCAAAGCTCTCTGATTTTGGATTAGCTAGAGATGGGCCAAATGGAGACAAAAGCTACGTCTCTACCCAAATCATGGGAACTCGTGGATATGCAGCTCCTGAATACTTGGCCACAGGTTCTAATTTTTTGTTTTTCTTGGACTTGCATAAATGACTGATTGATTAGTTCCTCCTATGAATTGTTATATTTCATCATTCTAACACTTCTTCCCATCTTTGTAAAGGTCATCTCACGGCGAGGAGCGATGTATACAGTTTCGGGGTAGTTCTTCTTGAGATGTTATCAGGGCGACGAGCCATAGACAACAATCGACCAACTGGGGAACACAAATTGGTGGAATGGGCAAAACCATATATAGCTAACAAACACAAAATTCGTCACATCATGGATAATCGACTTGAGGGCCACTACGCTCTTGAACAAGCACAGAAGGCAGCAAATCTTGCATTCATCTGCCTAGCCAAGGAACCGAAGCGCAGACCGACCATGAACGAGGTTGTAACAGCTTTGGAACAGCTTCAGAAACCATCTGAAATTTTGAGAAGTGAAAGAAATTTGCATCACAATGCTCATCCAAATAGAGTTAGAAAAAGTTGAGGATGTAACAGGCAAACTTATGAAATGTACAGCTGCTGTAATGATATTGTATTTAACCCAGAAAACTCTTCTGCAAGCAATTTTCTTTGCTTTTTTTTTTCTTCTTCTTCTTTTTATCTTTTTGTTATAATTATATGTAACACTTTGTCAGATATATTGAGTATAATACTTCTCTCAATCATGTTGAGAGATTTAATAAGAATTCATGAATTATCGAATTGCTTATCTATTTTAAGGTCATCTTTTTTTAGGGTCTCACCTACTACTACTAGATTTTTTTTTATTTTTTAGGATCTCACCTACTTGTGCCATAGAATAGGTTCTATTTTATTTTTGGTCAAACCAAATATTTGTTTTTACACATTTAGCCAATGTGATGATTTTATTACAATTACTATTAAGCTCCTTTCAATAATTTGGTAGTCATAAAAACAAAAAGCTATTTCAAATAATCATCTAACACATTCAAAGGTAACCATTTTTGAGTTCAAATTGGAGAGGTACCCTAAATCCTACTTCGAAAAGTATTATTGCTCTCAAATAAGATAAGAATCATATATCGATTTTTAAAATCAAACTTGAGATCGTAAAGTCGAATTGCATACAATCAATTAATTAAGTCAACACACACCAATACTCTTAGTACTAAAAAAGAATATAACATGTATGCTAACCATATATTGTGAACACGACTAAACTTATTTTCAGCTAAAATCTTTAAATTAGATTTAGGCTCAATTACGCTTGATGAAAGAGAGGTAGATAAAAACTAAATTACTATTATTTTTTTTTAGTATAATAAAAAACTAAATTATACTTCTTGATAAAGTTATATTTAAATTTTTTTAGTTGAACAGATACATATCAATTATAAAAATTTGAATATAATCATTCATTCAAACTATATCTTTTTGCTTCCTATTGACTGTCGTCTTCAATATTACAAATCTTAGCCAGCTCTGGGAAAATTGATCACAATAGTTCCAAATGGATACAAATGCTCAAATTTAGGGTGTTTTTAAATTCAATTTAAAATGAGTACAAAGTATTTATGAGATTATATTATCTTTAGCATATCAACAATATAAATACATATCAACATTTGATGGGCGAAACCTATTTTAATAGGTTTATCTTTTCTTTTCTTTTTTTTTTGAAAAAAATGTTTATCCAATTTTAAGCGCTAGATATTGTCACTTAATTTTTTAGGGTGTGTTTGTTCTTTGGACATAAAGAGTGAAGTAGAGTGGAAGAGAATGAAGTGGTTAATGGTAGTATGGAGTAGTTAACTACTCGTTTGGGGTCTGGAGTTAGTAGTAATAGAGTAATCAACTACTTATTTGGAGATTAGAGTCAAGAGTGGTTGATATAATTTTTTTTTTTTTTTTTTTTTTTTTTGAAAATGGGGTTAAAGTAAATAATAATAATTATGTATCTATAATTGAAAGTTTATGAATTTTAATTATTCACC
>JBBMKA010000026.1:19270432-19284481 GCA_037833695.1 Sechiopsis laciniata
TATATATTAATAAAAGAATAGTTTGGAGATTTATTTAAAAAAAAAATATGAAAGAAAAGGCAGCTCTAACTCTCTCTCTATATATATTAAAATGAATGGGGTAAAATCGTCTTCTAAAGGATGCTTTTGACATGTCATTATAAAATAAACAATTTAAAAACTACAACACTTCTAAAATCAAAATTAAAATAATTTTTAAATGAAAAATATTAGCATGCTGCTCATGCAGTATATAGCCACCATGTGGCAAAATCTGAATTATTGAATTTTTTAAAAACATTATTTTTTTTAAATTAAAAATGAAACCAATAACTCAAAATTTACTATATGAATAGGGCGGCATGCAAATATTTCCCTTTTTAAATTTTCTAAATGAATAAATTGCAATTCATTTTTGGTAGATTCAAACAAATTAGAACTTGTTGATAAAAACTCATAAATAGTATGTGCCGTTCATAGCTACTGGCATATTTACGTGTGGATTAGTTTTACATGCATTAAAATTATTTTTGCTATGGGTTGACATTATATGATTAGAGTAATAAAAATAGGATTAAATTCAAAAGTTTAATGCAATTTTTTTTTAAATCGACAATAAAATTTGTATTCAATCAATCATTTAATTGTCAATAAAATAAAAAAGAACACTTCATTTAAACACAGCTAATTGTCTCATTATTTACAAATGACATGAACTATTTATTATCTTTTTAATTTACTTGTTTGAAGATGTTCATATATTGTTCACAATCACAAGCAATTGTTAGTTTTTATTTTATTTAATAACATTTGGATGAGACGATTTGAATTTATAAAGTCTTCGTTATTAGTTTATACATTATATTCATTGAGTTGAACTCTAGTTGACAAGCATTTGTTAACTTACTCCCTAAAGAAGTTCAAATTGTTTGACAATGAATACAATTTAAAGTGGTCTAACACTTTACAAATTAATTTATTATCATTTTTTTTAAAAATTCAAATGTTGTAAGGTTAAATGATATATATATATATATATAAAGACTTCGAGGTATTTGTATCTTATGATATATAATTCGACCACATTATTTCTACTTTTTTTTTTATTGTTCTTAAATTTAAGTTTACATTTTTATTTTTCAACTTGCTCGTTTCTTTACTTTATTATTATTATTATTTTTTATTTTTATTTTTTTGAAAAGTTGAAATCTAACCGCAATCCTTGTCGGCAAGAGGTTGATTATTGAATTGAAATGAATTGAACAACATCTCCACAATATACGGAAAATATTTGTTCAACGAATTTTAAATGCGGAATTTAATGTGTTTGGTTTATATGAACTTTAATATTTATAATTTGTAAATGATTTCTACACAAAGATGAGTTTCAGATTCAGGCTCCATGTAACTTGTAAAATAATTGTTGGCAACTGTACTTTAAGAAAATTATAAATATGTCAGTTGAGTTATTGTGATTTAAACAAAGTAAACATATTGTTTTAATTATTTTAATATTAAAAAAAAATTAATATAAGATAATTAGTAGAAAATATATCTAATTTAAATTGCTAGTAGCTTTCTGTTATTTAATTTATTCGGTAAAAATATAGGAAAATGATAATTATTTTTTTAAAAGAAGGAAAACAATTGTTATAGAAACAAGAGAAATTGGGTTGAGTAATCCAATTTCACAAAATAATTGTAAATCTAGGCAAATTTGAATTTTTTTTGCATTCATAGTCAAATATGCAGTATAATAATGACTGTACAATATAATTTAAGATATTAATATAGTATTTTGTATTATTAATACAATATTATGTATTATTAATATAAAATTATATGTTATTAGTACAATATTTTATATTAATACAGTATTATGTAATAATTATACCGTATAATTTTTATACGGTATGACTATGATTGCTATTTTTTTTTGCCTAGTATTGTAAATAATTTTTCAATTTGACCTATTCCTAAAAAAACTCCTAGAAACAATCCAAATTTGAATAGTTGTATAAAAACTAGGGAAGGATAGATTCAAAAACTTTAAATTTTAGTTGAAAAGAATGGACATATAGTTCTCGTCCTCTAACTTTTATTATACTAAACAAAACTTTAATCTAATAAGCTAGTATAAAAAAGGCTGATTTAAATTATAGAGACTACTTAGAATTTGTTATCTTGTGAGTTCTCTAATCAAATATATACATATATAAAAAGCAACTTATATTCTTAAATATCATCAATTAATGGTTGTAACAAATAAAACTCTTAACCTTCATCAAACAAATGTAATAAAGTGTCACAAATGTAATAAAGTTGAGACACTTATTTCATGGGAGTAGTTTTGATCTATCTAAACTAGTCTAAATTTTATTAAACTTTGAAGGTAATAGTTGTATTAAATCAAACTCTTAACATTCATCAAGTGAATGTAATAAAGTCGGACTAGCTTACTTCGTTTAATAAGATAAACTCACAAGATGAGCTATTCTCATGGATTTGTTTTTTTTTTTTTTGAGAACTATTCTCATGGATTTGTTAGTGGCCCCTTTGTTCGAGAAGGTAGGTTTTACTGGTTGTTTTTTCGGGTTAATGAAGGTTTGTATTAAAAAAAACCTACCTAGGAATTAATTTTTTATGGGTTTCCTTGACATCCAAATATTGTAGGTTCATGCAGTATACCCCATGACATTAATCGAAGTGCATAAAAGTTGACTCAAACATCACGAATATCAAAAAAAAAAAACCTTATAAGGCTTCTATAATCTACCCAGCCCTTGGATAAAAAGAACAACTTGACACTTTTTACTATGAATAAAGTCTGCATGAGAATTTTAAATGTAGTGAAAACTTCAAGCCTAGTTATAAACTTAAAATTCAGTAGTTGATTCTTATCTTATTTGAAAGCACCAATAATTTCGGTATAGAGTTTGTGATATCCCTATTTCAAATAAAAATTAAAAAAAAAAAAAAAAAAAAAAAACTTGACATAAAATAGTTTGACCAAACCTCCAGCAGCCAGTAAAAGAAAAGGGTTGATTGGATAGGTTGCAGCCTGGTGCCATTAATGTAATTGCAGAGACATAACACATGGGTCTTGGCACTAGGCTGCAACCTCTATCCCTTTTTCATGTGAAACCCTAATGAATTGCTTGCTCAGTGAATCTCCCTCTATCAACCTGCATCTTGCAAAATGGTCTCATGACACTTACTTTACTATCTATCTTCCCTTTTTCCCCATTGTTCTCCATTGCTCTTTAATGCAAAGTTCAACTACTGGGTTTCAACATTCTACTGCTCATTTACTCATCCACTTATCTATAGTTACATCCTCACTTTGTTTTTGCTCCATACTTTCCTTTCTTAACTCTTCACCAAATGTCTCATATTTTTATGTGACAGACACAAGTAAGATCTAGTTCATTTTGTTGGTTGATATAATTAAATTTATCTCAATCCATCAGCTTAAATTCTTAGATTGATTGGTAGTTTAACATAATTCAACATGGTATCAGAGTAGGAGGTCATGAGTTTGAATCTCTGCCAAGTCGTTTTCTCCCCAATTAAAATTAAAATTTCAAAACTCACAAGTGAGGGAGAGTGTTGGTTGATATAATTAAATTTACTCAAATTCATCAGCTTAGGCTCTTGGATTGATGGGTGGTTTAACATAATTCAACACATTTACCAATGGAAATCTTTTCCTACATAAGCAATTCTAACTATTTTTTTTTTTCCTTTACTTTAAGATTTTTTGCCCTCTTGACTTCATAGTTGAGTTCCTTTGTTGAGAAAATAAACCTAGCAGTAGATTCTCAACATTGTTTCAACTCTTCATGTTAAGAATGATGTAGGTATCCCATCCCACTTGTTTCATTAAACACGAAAATAAGGGAAGCAATCAAGTTGAAGGGATCAAGATTTGTAGCGTTTTGTTTTGATGGACAATAGCCTACCTATTCCTAGGGGGGTTTGGGGGCAAAGAGGTGAAACGGAGAGAATGAGGACGATAATTTTTGTGTTTGGAACACTAAGAATCATTCTCTCCATAATAATTTTTTATTCTCTCAATAATTACTTTTCACTCCCATCATACTCACTATTTTATTTTCTCCATAAGTATTTTCTTCACCCCACACACAAGTAATAATTCTCTCCATTATCATTCTCTTTACTCCGGGCATATATAATCATTCTCCTCCTAATCATTCTCATTCTCTTTACCCCAAACACCCCCTAGATGTTTGAGATTAAAATCTGCTATAAATTACCAGCACTACAGGCAAGCGATTTTCCCTATACCTTCCTTTGATGGCTTACCTACATCTTGATTCTTAACTGATAAATGAATAATAATTTTGGAAGTTCTCGCCTCACCAACATCAAATGAACTAATACGCTTTACTAAAGAGCTTTACTTCAATCACAGTTATACAAAATTACATGACACCCATCAAGTTATTTAAAATTATATAACAAAACTGGTAAAGACAATATGAAAAATACCCACGCACATACCTTTGAATTATGAGAGTATTGAATCAGGAATAGCAACCATCTGGAAAATGCTGGCATCTTTGACTGTAATCTCCATTTCCACATTTCAGTTGATCGCCAAAAGTAGGCACCTACTAATTTTTTATTAGCTTGAAAGTATTATTCCTTCGTTTTGTATAAAATATAATGAGATGAACTATTGAAAAGCTCCATGTAGTTTCCAGCTTTCTGCAACAACAATAATTCCTTCACCATTTACAACCTTGATGCAAGATTGAGGCCACCGTACTTTATCTAATAACAATATTCACTGTGTAACAAACTAGAGGATACAAAAATGGCAGCACGGATAATAGCTCCGAGGATAGAAACCTTTCAAGTTCTTCCGACTTAGCTTCCCAATTTCCACATTTATGGCTGGGTGATTATAGGGATGAGATTCATGAAATGTGTCTTTTGGCGAATCCTCGTGACATCAACTCTGCAGAAAATGTTGTTGAGATGTCTAATTTATTTCATCAGCACGAGCTTCGTAAGTACATTAATTGAGTGACCATTATGCACGATCAAGTAAAAAACTCCAATTTGGCTTGTTCCTTAAATATTTGGGAAATGATACTTGATGGACTCTTCTCACAAACGAATTATAAATATAAGCAAATTTTAAAGAATTTGCATTGCATCCATAGTCATTAATACATTTTAATACTGTATTATATCAGTATTATAAAAAAGTACATGACAATACTCATTAATACCAATGACTATATTTGCTATTTTTTTTTTAAAAAGTGACCATATTTGTATTTATTTCCTAGATTTGGCTATCCTCGTAAGTTTCCCTAAATATTTTGCTTTTAGTTTTTGTTTTTCAAAAGATAAAAGTTGTTTCTTAACCATATCATGATCAAATATTTAAAACTAAAAAAAAAAATGCTAAAATTTCACAAGTGCTTCTTAAGATTAGGAAAGTATTAGTAAAAAATTTATTTAAAAAAAACGAAAACAGAAGCAACAATTGCAATCAACAAGTTCAAAGAAAAGTGGCTTCATAATCATATTTGGTGAAGAAGAGTACTAACCATGCAACTTCAGGGAGTAGCAGCTTGTCATAAAATGTTTTTGACTAAAGAGAATCTCATATATCTACTGAATAATCTCCTTTAGAGAAAGAACGTCATCACGTGGATGGGCTTCCTCCACTCGAACTTGCACTTCATCTCCAATTTGTGCTCCAACAGCCACCCAAGCGGATGCTTGGAGTCCCACCTATAAATTCCAAATACCATAAGATACAAAATGCAATAATATTTAGAGACTACATGCACTTAAAGAGCTTTATATAGGTTCAATTCTGCTTGATCTAAGGATTAATAAAGGAACCTAATAGACAAAGAATGTAGTCTGTTACTGTATGCATCTGATATTGTCATATGTTTAAAGAGCATCAAGAGGGGCGGCTAGACCCATTAACCAGGATAGGCCATTGACAGTAGATAAACAGCACAATGTGAAGAGAGGGACAACCCGTGAAAGCAGAAAATAAGGCAGGTGAGGTTTGCCCTCAATTGCAAAAGCGAGTTGAATTAGAATTTCATCTTTTCTATTTTTTTAATATTCGTGAGTGTCTAGATTAGCTTGAGTGCCCTCAACTATTCTCACGAAATATAACGTCTGATATTACGACATTTGGATGTCAAGAAAACTCGTAGGAAATTATTTCCTAGATAAGGTGGCCAGTATGAATTGAACTCATCACACCTCTTAGTTAGTTAAGACACTCTTGACCACTAGACCATTTCATGACGATTTCTTTTTTATTTTAAGCAAAAGTCATTAAAATGAGCCTGCATCATTATATGATAGACTGTTATCCATCAATCCTCACCTCGACCAACAGCAGGGCTGCAATTCGATCTTTGATGAACCTAAGAATCAATGCTCGATATCTGTTTTCTTTTGGTTGCCTTCTCAAGTACTCTAATACCCAATAACGAAGACTGGTGTTTGAGAGCCTCTTTGCCAATTTAGTATTTATATTTACAGTTGATGCCATTCCTTCTAATTGACCATGCGAATACGGGAGAGAGTCACCTCTTAGGAATGCCTTAACCTACAAATAAAAATAACAGAAAAACTGAGAAGAGGAATATAAAGTCCATCTACTTGATAGGAAGAATCAAGAAAGTGGTTGTAAACAGTAAAGAAATGAATGCTTATTAATTATCCAAGCAAAACCATACACAATGTAACATGGTTCCAATGATTGTGATTTGAAATTAAAATTCTAAATGTTACCGAGCAAGTATAAATATAGAACTCATACATTGAGAAATGATGACAACACAACTACTAAAGCTGCAAGGGGCAGTTCCCTCAACAGCACAAGTGGAGAAGAGAAAACCAAAAACCATTAAGTATGAGGTTCAACTTGCAAGTAATAGAAAAGTCCGTTGGAAATAAGGTCCATTCAATTTTTGTTTGTTTTTATTAAGGATGTTGTTAATTATTATTCATTTATCAGTTAAGATCTTTCCCTATAAATCTGTAAAATACCATTTCAGTTTATATTCTGTGTTTTTACAATATTATATCGCACAATGTACTATTCTAATCTTTTTCAAGTAAAAAAAAGAGTCAGAGATCCCAAGATGTCGATGATGGATAAGCAACGCAAACTCAATAAAAATTCAAAATCAAAAGTTTTCCACAGGACATATATAATGAGAGGGAATACCTGATAATGGGCAAGAAGATCCAAATATCTACGGATGGGAGATGTAAATTGGACATAACCAGGAATTCCCAAAGTCCCATGGCGTATTGGCTTCCTGAAATCTATTTCAGCAGCACGCATGGTTTTAACCATTGCAGCGCTTCTAACAGGTCCTTCTGGGAGATGTGCAAATGCAGATGTATCTACATTTGTTTGGGGTTGTCCTCTATAGGGCAAGGGAATGTTATGGCGAGATCCAAAAGTTGCAACAACTTCTCCACATAGGATCATCATTTCAGAAACAAGTCGCATGGTGGGGTCAGCTTGGTTCTCCACATAGAGATTGATTTCAGGATCCAGGTCTTCTGGATTTGCTACCTTGATCCGTGTCTCCAAAGAGGCCATGTCAATTGCCCCCTGAAAATTTTATCGTATGATGGCAGAACATATGATAATATATAAAAAAGATAAAGAGAAAGATGGAGGGAGTAATATTAGACCCTCTAGGAATAGCATCCAATTAAACTTGTTTATAAGAAGTGTGAAAGTGTTTTAAATTAAACAGTTTTCAACAGAGCCTGATTAATAAACAGCCAACATTCGTGCTACTTGAAAATATTTTAAGCCACTATGAACCCTTGAATGAAAATGATATCTATACTCTATAGAGGTACCTGTTGCCTTCGCCATGCTAATCGCAATGTTGCAGCTTCAGATAGAATTTTTAGTTCAGCCTCCTCTTCCAAGTTCAAACTAAGCAGCTCAGACGCACTTTCATATGTTAGCATGTACGTTGGTTTGATGATTGAGTTTTCCACAGAGTATTCTGCAATGCTATTAAGGCATAGAAAGGTTAGCATTTTCATGTTTCCTTTCTTAGTAAAGACATCTTAAAGGATGTCATAACTTCAAGACATCAGCAATTCCATTCTACAGTCCCAGCGGATGATCAAGTTTTTTTCTCATAATTATCAAATGAAAACTCAAGAAAAAAAAAAAGACAAGCACAACAGTTTTCACAAAAATACGTCAAAACAATGTTCAGAAAGTAGGTGGAAAATTCAATTCAAAGATCACTAGAATGAAAAAGAAGAAAACAATAATTTGCTAGCAACAACAGCAAAAACTTATGCATCCCCGTACTGTGACAAACAATTGTCTGATATGAATGCATAGAATCGCCAAGTCTGATATTAAATCATATAACATCAAGAACAAATTTCACAAACTGCAAAACCTAATAAGAAAAACTAAAAAGGAAAATACCCTCCAAGAGGCATACAAGCCCATAGACAATTTTGCTTATTTTCACAACTGAAATTTATTGGAATCCCAGCCACCTCTAGAATATTTGTTCCAAATTTAACTTTTGTAGGGAAGAATTCTCAAATTATAATATAATAAGGTAAGAACAAGCTTTGCTTTCCATGAGAATAACGGGCAACAAAATTTCTAGTGAAGAAATTTCATATTACAAAAATACAGTGTAAACAAGCTTTACCTTCCATCAGAATGAAGGACAACAGATACAGTAACTGCATAGCAAGTCTCTCCCTGTTTTAAACTCATTCCCTCCATTGCTAGTTTCTCTGGAAACATAGGATACGTGGCTGTCGGAAGAAATATAGAAGTTCCTCTTTTCATGGCCTCCCTACAAATGATAAACCAAAGGAGAGTGAGCATGGAACGAAATACCACAAGAAGTTCAAGCTTTAAGGATTACCTGTCTACTTTGCTCCCTGGTTGAACAAATCTTGCCGGATCAGCAACATGAATCCATATTTTAATTCGACCATCGGGCAATCTTGTTGCACTCAAGGCATCATCAAGCTAAAATATTGCATGATAAAAACATGAGGCGGAACCTCCCAAAATTCCAAGAAAAAAAATATATAAAAGTAGAAATTCATAATCATTACAAATTCAGAGTGAATATGCAAATTAATGAGACAGAAAAAAAAATGGAATTAAAATATTTAATCGGATATGTTTTTAGTGTTATATAATCACCTCGTCAGCTTCATCAACATCAATGGCATAAACCTTCAGATGTGTGAGATTATTCCTGTTAACCTTAGCAGATGACAATTTCATCTTGTCAGCAGCAACATATGAAATATAGAGAAGCAATAAATTATGAAATACTAATGAAGATTTACAAGTCCTGGATGGACTCAAGTGTAGGTAAGACTCTCATTTATGAGGTTCTCTTGTGCAAGAGGCAGGAAATGAGGAAGATTCTTAAACGATAATCAACATAAGTAGAGGTTCCTGAAAAAAAGAAAGACAAAAGATAGAGAAAATCAAGGGTATGAACCTGACTTTACCTCATCAGCATCAGATGCCTCCAGTAAAAGTGACTCAGCAGCTGCTATAATTTCGGTTGAATGGTCTGTCCTAATGTTTAACTTGAGAAGTTCAAGATTAACGTGACGAGGAAAATACCCTATGTCTATGAGAAGATTTACTGCTGCTGATGCTGTTTTCACCAGCTTCATAGCCTTGAGAATCTATGGCAGTGACAAATATCAAACATAGTAAGAACGGATGAACGTGCAGTATTCGGTCATCAAGTAAGTCACATGAAAAGATTTACCATCCCAGCTGTTTTCCTTTGTTCATCATCCTTACAATCATCAATAGAATAAGATTTGAGAGACTCAATCTTGTGTTTGTTTTTCTCTTCAACTACCCAGGAAGATTTAGGCGGTTTGGCCTCCAAAGGCATTGCCTTCGCAGATTTCAATAAATCTACAAACTCTTGTAGTTCTTTCTCAGCTGCCTCCTTCGCAAGCTTTGTACGTTGAAGTTCTTCAACCTGTCTTTCAAACAAAGAATTAGAAAATAGTTTTAGACAGTGGAAAACACTAAGAATTAGTGGATGATTTGATAGAAAATTCCATTAGCACGATTATTTGCCATGTGATGGATCATCTAACATAGAACATATAAGAAAAAGAGTAAGACGTGGAGAAAGATGAAGACTGAATAATGCATCTAAAAACCTAATCTTCAATCAAATCAAGGGAAACAAAGGATCTGCCCAACTGCACTACCATCATAAGGAATGAAACTATGCAGGGTTTGCACTTGGGGCCCTGTTATCCCATTATGGATCTGTCCTACTGCACTACCATCATGTCAAAAGAACACAGAGGAGGATAAAGGGAAGCAATAATGAGACCGATAGGAACCTATCTTGGTATTATTCAAATAGGGAGGTTTCGAGAACTCCCCAATCTCCTCATAAAGACCTAACCCTTTCACCAATACAATTCTCTATTTCAACTTACTCAACTATTTGGTATTTGTAGGCTTCCCAAGTAACTAACTCTAGACTCTAGTGAACTAATCCAACCTAATATGGTGTCTATCATTAGATGGCCCCCACAAAAATTTATCTTATCTTCAAAGTGTTTATCACAAGAGAATTTCAAAAAATTGAATAACAAAATACAAAGATTCATTTTCCGACAACGGTGGCAGCAGTGACAGTGATCGGAGGCGATGGTGACCAGTTTTGTTGTCTCCCTTTTCTATGCCGATTGCATCTTTCTCTTCTTCGACCATAAATACAATCTTTGATGGTTTCATATCCACCATTTCTTTCTTTTCTTTTTTTGAAAAACTCACTCTTCCTTTTTTTAATCATCTTTTTTGGCCACAACTTCAATAGTATTCTAGCCTTCATCTTCGACCACATTTCATGCCTTCTAGAATAAAGAAACCCACATTTTCTTTAAAGATTGGTACTTTTTCAACGAAATACAAGGTTTGCGTATAATTGTATGCTCTTCTTGATCTTTCTTTTCTGGCTAATTGAATTCTTGCCTTGGTTTCTTTTTCTCGGATATTGCCAAAACTAATGTTACTTGATTTTCGTATTTGGCCAAATCTTTCTTCAATTCTTTCACCTCGTCCTTGAAATCTTTAACCATTGCTAATTTATAATGTAAAGGTTGGAATAAGGAATCAAACGACATAGATTTCTTCAAATCACCCACCACTTTTCTTGAAATAGATTCAATAACGACCTCATTATATAATTTGTTGAGAATCGCTACAAGATCCATGGATCAAACGACTCTGAAGACAATTGATAGGAACCTATCTTGGTATTATTTAAATAGGTATGTTTAGAGAACTCCTCAATCTCCCTCAAAGGCCTAACCTTTTACATTTTCCTGTGCAATATAAGACCCAAGCTAGTGCTTATACAGGCACCTAGCCTAACTAACTCTAACTAACCCACTAAGTAACTAATCTAACTAATGTGGTCGATCAAATTTTCAATTTTTCTAGAAGCACGTACATTTCACAAAGCCCATAAATGGATCCCTAAATATCTAGAAGTTGGGATAAAATATCATTAAATGAAAGAAAGTTTAGGTTTTAAAAAAATGAAAGAAAGTTTTGAACAAAAACATAATGCGTACTTGGTCAGTAGGTCTTGGACCATAAAAAGATCGCGAACCTTTTGTCTGCAGAACAGTGAAGTACAACTCATCTCTTGATAACAACAGATGCGCACAATAGCTATCAAGAGGTTCTGTACTCCCAAATATTATCTGTAGAAGGAAACTATAGTCAGTGAAGGGAACAATTATCAAATGATCTATGCATCCAGCAATACATAACCTCAGCTAGTTCTTCGGTAGTCACTGCCTTATTTTGTTCAAGAAGCTCAAGCCAAGCAAACTCCAGCAGTGTTGGATCCTGCGCTCATAATTATTGGTTCAAATCAGATTGTGAATCACCACCAGTCAACAACATGACACAAGGCTGAGAACAAACCAAGTTATCCTGAGCTTTATTAATGAAGTCTGCAATTTCTGCATGGTCAAAATTTTCAACACCTGGAACAATGTATGTAACTTGCTGTGGCTTAATAGATGATGTTACACCATTCTGTCACAGGAAAAACAAATAGACCAAGAGAAAATTGGAATTATAGACTGAATACTTTCCTGAACTTCAAAAAATAACAAGCCATGAATCAACCTAGTAGCCAATTCAAATTGGCATGCTAGTTTTTTTTAGTAGAACCTGATCAAACACCATCCAGTTCTTTTTCCCATCGGGTCTCTGAGCAACTGCCAGTAATACCCTCTCGGAATCCTTTTTGAATTCCAGCAACCGCCCCTTTTCCAGAGTTTGGTTCGTGATCTTATCTTCAGTAAGCTGTCCACTGATCTCCAATCCCATTCTGAATACATGAAACTTTTTGCCCATTATTAGATAAGAAGAAAACAAAAACTGCACTAAATGCACAACTTCCACTTCCAAATCCTCACATACGAACTTTAAAACAGTACAATAACTTCGAGAATTTCATCAAGGTTTTTCTTCTACCAAATATCGAAGGCCAGATGAAATTCATAGCATAGAACATACTTCAGCATGTTAAAGCACATGTTTAATGTGTCTCTGGCTTTACCTACCTCACTTTTATTGTTTGAGTTTACTTATTTACTTTAGTTGGTTTATGTTTTTCTATATTCAATTTTTGCTCTCTTTAGTTTCCAATATTCCCCTTTATATTGGAAGAGAGTCCTAGGCTGTAAGTATCAAGTATTTTCATCAACATACCAAGGAGGTTCAAGCTCAAGTCTCTCTCTATCTCTCTAATCTGTTCCAACCTTGTTTTTCTTCCCATTTTAACTCTACCGGGAGAAATAGAGAATGTAATTTTCAAACAAAAGCTGAATGCACAAAATATTAGATAGTGTGAGCAACCATCTCAAAGCCAATTGGTAACGAGGGAGTAGTCCACATATCTTATAAATGACTCTCCACTTTTTCAAATGTGGGATAATAGTGGTATCTTAACATGCTCTCTCAAGATGGCTATTTTGGATTTCACGATCCCAATTTTATTTTATTGGATTGAATAATCATTTGAGCTTAAATGGGCTCCGATACTATTTTTTTGAAACAAGGGTAACCACGCCCGCCCCTAGGCCAGGTATTTAGAGACATCGAAGGAGTGAAAACACTGGAGGTGTCTTCATTGAGGGGTCAAAACCCAAGTCTTTAACCAGTGCGCCACCCCTCGAGGACAATGGGCTTTGATACTATTAGATAATATGGACATCCATCTCAAAATCAATTAATTGTATGCTAGTAGTAGCACTAGCACACGTATCTTATATATTACTAGAAGGTCTCCACACTTAAAGATGCACATCCTCAACACAAAATACTATTGGAAATTATCTGGCACAGCACAAGAACATGAACTAAAAGCAAAAATCATACCTAGCGGTGGCGGAAACTCTCTTTCGCCTACGCAGAGCTTCGAGCTCTTCGACAACGTTTTCGAGAATACTGCACAAGGAGTAGAACCGACATCCGCCCCTTCTGTAAACATCTTGTTTGTGCCACGATACAGGAGAGCTGCACTTCAATTTGGAGCTCCATTGAAAGCGAAGGTTCGTGGCATTGAAGATGCGGTTTCGGAAGGCAGAAAGAGGCGGGGAAGAAGCGGAGCGGAAGACCGAGCAGCTGTTAACAGCTCGAAATGTCATTATCGATTGCTGGAGAGAATCGATGAAGCTTATGGAGTGGAAGAAATTGAAGAATGAGGATTTGTCGTTGTTCGGAGAGTTGACATGGATTTGGTTTTCGACACGCAGAGAGATGAAACGAAATGTGAACGAGAAGAAGGAGAAATGAGACGGATGATGATAAAGCCGCGCGGTAGAAATTGTTGCTTCAGTTTATTGCTCGAAAAAATGAAAAAATAATCAAATATATATAGTTAGTTTGTTATTTTCAAAAAATAAATACTTGGTTTAGAATATCATTTTCGTCCCAAACTTTCAATTTTATTAAAATTTTGATTAATCTTC
>JBBMKA010000026.1:19288954-19305847 GCA_037833695.1 Sechiopsis laciniata
AAGAAGGAGAAATGAGACGGATGATGATAAAGCCGCGCGGTAGAAATTGTTGCTTCAGTTTATTGCTCGAAAAAATGTCAAAAAATAAATACTTGGTTTAGAATATCATTTTCGTCCCAAACTTTCAATTTTATTAAAATTTTGATTAATCTTCCCTTGCAAATATTTGATTTTAGTTATTGTATTTTAAAAGAAATTAAAATTGATTCAATAAAATTAATAATTTTAATACGTTTGTAAATAAATTTCTAAAATTTATAGAAAAAATGGCAATTATTTTAAAGAAATATAACAAAAAATTTCCCTAAATTCCATTTTTTAAGTTTCTAAACTAAAATAAATTTAAAAGTTGTGATACTAAAATTGAACTATGAAAGTTCTTAGTAAAATGTGACTTCTGAAAATGGAGGAATCCAAATTTATCATTCATCCATCTTCACTTACTCGTAGTAGAGATGATTCAATTGAATATAATTTTATGAATTAAATTAAATGAATAAATTAATATGTATTAAATTTGTGTCTTAGATTCAATATCCACATAAGGTCAATCAAAATTTCCATCTTAATATTAAAAACAATAAAATATAAAGTAACAAATATTTAGTATTAATTTATTAATTGAAATATTTTTTTAGTGTTTATTTTAAAAAATTTTAAAATATCCATCAACATATTATCAACATTTCATCAATAAAATTGAAACTTGACATCAAGTTTTAAGCTCAAATTTTGTTTTTATGATAATTTAATGTTAGTTCTGATCTTTTTTTAGTTCAACATATACTAACTCAAATCAATTGCAAGTCACAACAATAGCTTAATCGATATTAGTATGTGCTCAACTGAGAAATCATGAATTTCAATTCGCTGCTCAAACTATTGTCGAACTAAAAAAATCTATTTCAATATTGCTTAATTGACATTCATCAGAAATTTGAATCTCTACCTTCCATGTTCCTACATTGGTTAAACTAAAATAATAAAAATAATAATTATACTCAAAATTAGATTAATTGTGCATTAAATGTGATTTGTGTAACTTGCTAATATCTACAACAATCTTAACTCTGCACCAGTCAGGCCAGTAGCTATTGCAGATCCACAACACATTGACACAACCTGCATAAAATCAGTGTAATGGGTTGAAAGAATCTTCAACAAATGAACTAAACTAACTCAAATTACAGAACAGAAACTCACCCTCAAAACAGCAGAAAAGTGGAAAGAAAATATGGATTTACCCCACCCCAATAGCTTAAACTTTTGATCTAGTGATTCAATATGAGCATTAAAAAGATCTTAAATCATGAACTAGCTCCAACTTTAAGTCCCCATATGATTTTTTGTTTATAAACACCACTTTCTCATATGTGTTTCTATGCTTTACTAACTACATGTATA
Organism: Sechiopsis laciniata; assembly: GCA_037833695.1. Taxonomy (NCBI): domain Eukaryota; kingdom Viridiplantae; phylum Streptophyta; class Magnoliopsida; order Cucurbitales; family Cucurbitaceae; genus Sechiopsis; species Sechiopsis laciniata. The sequence continues at coordinate 19,290,359 of JBBMKA010000026.1, forward strand.
GCTCTAACTTTAAGTCCCCATATGATTTTTTTGTTTTAAGTCTGAAAATTACTTTCATGTATAGCAAAACCAGGGCAGAAAAATTATCACAGTAAACGTAAATTCTTGGTACTTACAGAGTATTTGAAAATGTCAATCTTCTGGTGCTGGCAAGCTTTCTTCATCAAACCAACGTGGAGGATCAAACCCTGATCCACCTACAAAATAATTGAGTAAAGAAATGTATATCGGAAGCCATTGAAGCACGAGAATGTAGAGAGAAATTATATTGATGACGATGGTGGTGGTGGCTGCATCTTGTGTACCGCACACTTACAACCCTAACAACACACTCTATGCATAGAAGAACACTAAACAACCAAATGTAAACCTAATGAGCCCAATAGACCTTATACAATATGACAAGAACACAAAGTAGCTAATATTAATCTAATACAAATGCTATACTACTAATCTGGAGATGTTTGTTTGACATAATTAACGAGTTATTACAAATGAGTTTCAACTTCTCTTTAAACAAATCACATCCAAACGAGCTATTGTAATCACCCAAAATCATCACTCATTTCCAATCTCTCAAAACAATCACTAATTTTTAATCACTCATTTCTAACCACTCAAAATATTTATTCATTTCTAACCCTTCAAAATAATCACTCATTTCTAATCATATCCAAACGAGCTATTGTCTGTAACTCTTCTACAAAAAAATTCAAACGAGCTATTGTGTGTAACCTTCTACAAAAAATTCAAACGATCTATCGTGTGTAACCCCTCTACAAAATATTCAAACGAGCTATTATCTATAAGCCCTCTACAAATAACCACATCCAAACGAGTCATTACTAAAACTCAAATTTTTAATCACTCAAAATAGCCTCTCTACAATTCCAATCCAAACACCTTCATAGGTAATTACTCTAACCCAAAGAAGCAATGACCTAGAATCAGTATTATGCAGAATCAAAAATCAAAGAAAAAGCATCGAAAAATTCCATTCTGAAATTCATCTTCGTCTGTTGAACAAGAGCAATGTAATTACCAAGGGGATTACATCGGCAGAGACGCCAAGCAGTCAAGACAGTACCCTTTGCAACGCCATATTTCTTGTAAGCTTGCATCGAATACTCACTACATGTAGGTAAATAGCGACAACTATTTGGCAATAGCGGCGAAATTTCTCCTGTTACGCAAACTCAGTACTCAACGATTCGTATTACCTTCGCTTCCGATCGAAATTTGAACAAATAAAACCATTCTACTTACGTTTGTAGAATTTAAGCATGGATAATGCAGCTTTAACTCCTAGATTGTCCACTTCGCCATCTATGAACAGTATTCAAATGACCTAATTCAGCATAGTCTGTGCGTTGATTGAATAAAGATATGGTGAAAAAGAGGTGGAGTACCTTGGTCGCTGTTCGTGCTTGAATTCGATTTGGCGCGCGTTTGGTTTAGGATTAACGGCCGACGGAGCGTTGGGCGGCGATTAAATTCAATAGCGGCGGCGGCGGCGGAGTGGTGAATTTGATGGCGGCGGCCGGCGGAGAAGATTGGGTTCTGGTTTGGCGGTCTGTGGTAGTTTGTGGTGGGAAGAACCGCCATGTCACTTTGCTCCGACTCTTCTGAAAATGCTATTGGAGTTTATATTTTATTGGGATAAAAATTGGCTGGATTATGAGCTCTTACATTATTTATTATCCGGTGATCGTAGAATAAAAATGAATTAACATCAAATTAGATAAACAATCGTACTTGTTGAGGTGAATTTTATTGATTTATTGATTATATTTTTTTGAGTATAAGTTGGAGAAGAGAAATCATAAACTCTATAAAGAGGGTACTACTTTCAAATAAATGAAAGTTAAATACGAATTTTAAGGATCGAATCCGTAAAGACCATGATATTAAACTGGATTTCTATCCGATAATGAAACCATCCAATCACGAACTCTTTCGGTAGTCTTATTGATTTATTAAATGATAAATTATGTACATTGTTATAGTTTCATTTTGTGGGAAACTTGCCTCCATTGCGATTGTTTTTATACGATTTTTTTTTTCTTGCTATTGTTCATATTAGTTGGCGAATGTAGCCAAAATTAAAAAAGAAATGCAATATTAATCTAAATATTAAGTTAAGTAGGATGAAATTTCAAATGTATAATAATTATGAACGACTTATATTGTCAAAGTGAACTTTAACTTCTATTAAATTATTTTTTAATAAATTTAACAATTCAATCATATGTACTAGTTAAAAATCGAGCTTCCTCACCCTAAATTTTGGGTTTAGGCGGGGGGAAAGATAAATTCCTATATATATATATTATAATTATAAATTTAATTCATGGATCTTAAAAAGTAATGGTGTTTTTGTTTTGGGATGAAATGAGATGATGTGTTGGACTTCAAGTTTGGCTCAAGGTGTTCTTCACCTCACCTCATTTCCTCTCATCTTTTTTTTTTTTACTTATTTTCTTATTTCATTTTTGATATATTTTTATAATAATAATATTATTATTATTTAAATATACTAATATACCGGTATATAATTATAATAATTATACTATTATTATGTCAAATGTTTATTTAAATAAATTTAAAATTTTATATATATATTAAATTTTAAATTATAAATTTAATTCATGGATCTTAAAAAGTAAGTTGCGATTAAAAATATATATATATATGAAAATAATAATAATAATAACAATTTTCGCAATCTAATCGTAGTTTTGAAAACGAATTAAAAATCAAATCAATTTTTTTAGCTCAATTAAAGCATCATGAGAAGGAAAATAATAATAACAATAATACTACTACTAATAATAATATTAATATTAATATTAATAAAAAACCAGCCAGTTCATTGGAGAAGAGCAAAGTAATACAACCATTCTCATGGCCAATTTATATAATATTAAGATTAATGACAGCCAGCCATAGTCGCTAGTTGAAGTTAAGCTCCTAACAGTCTTTCCCAACCCTCATGAAAGCTTATACAGTTCAGAGTTTATTAGCAGCACAACAATGCTTCATTGGGAAAGGATGAGCTTACAAACTCTACCCAATCAGAATCTCGTTGTCACTTGAGCAAACAAGGCCTTGAAATCCTTCGTTGGCGTGCCTACTCCCTCAGGCTTCGAGGCCAAATCGAGCGCCTTGAATTTGGCCTCGTCGAATTGCAGTGCCTGTTCAAGAAACAGAGCTTGGATTAACTACTAAACAGGAAAAATGATTGAATGTCCTTGAGGAAGACCGGTTGTCATGAAAAATGAAATCACAAATCAAGAAAATAAAGAAAAACGCGAGACAAAACACATCGATGTACGTTATTCACTAACAGTATGTTAGCTACGTTTAAAGGCAGAAGAGAGAAATGTTTTAATGAGGAGATAAGAATACAAATGTTTAGTCAAACGGGACTAAGATTTTAAGAGAGTACTCTCATAAAATTTTAACACAAAATATGACCTTGATTCCCACTCACGGACCGGGCAACGAGACTCTCGACTAAGTAATCGTGAGGCAACATAGTTGAAAGGCATCACAACACGTTAGCAGTGTTTGCTTTTGATTTTTCTGATTCGGTTGTAATGTTTAATAATGAGTATGTTTTTTCTAGCTATATTGATAGTTCAATGCCTGATTGTTATTATTAAGATCATTCTCATTCACTGAGTTCTTCATGCTCATTTCTTATTAGCCATATTGTGGGGTTCAACACTTTGGAGATGAGAGTTTCTAAGATAAGTCTCTCTGATACATAAATACTGCAGAGAAATACCTGCAAGCAGACTTCGGCGACATCTGCCCTGGCAATGGTTCTTGTCTCTGTTTGAAGAAGTTCATCATCCTTACCGACTAGCAGCTCTCGGATCCCGCCATCCTTATCCTGCAGACCTCCAGCCCTGAGAAAGAGTAGTCCAATTTGGTAAATTGATAGGTTGAAGGCATTTACATAGTCTGATGTCAAAAACTCTTAACCGGGAACTGATGAGGAAAGACCGCTTTGATCGAAAAGTGAAACACAGTATTTTGACATTCGTCTTGAGAACCCGAAACCAGATAAACTAAACCATGTTTATGTTTTGGGCGTACAGAATTTTCTGCGGTGAAGACGCATACGAAACACAATCAACGACCTACCTTATAATGGTGTATGGAATACCAGAGTCAGCCAAATACTGCTCAGCTTTTCTTTTCCAAACCTATTGTATAATAAAAAGATTTTAGATTCTCTTTCTTGCAATTTCCCAAACTAGAGGATCATATAAAATGTAAGTAACTGAAAGCAATTGAAAAGAGAATACTAACCAATATGTTTCCATTACCCAAACTGTTCAAGGGATGGTTAATATTTGTTCCACCCATAGACCCGACCAAAACGATTTGCTTAACACCAGCCGCCTTGGCTGTTTCAAATCATTGATCCTTATATGTATCAGCATTTAAAGCTCATGAAAACGATACCAAAAAATAAGCAATCGGATCACTCACCAGCATCTATCTGGTTCTTTTGGCCGATCCAGTCAACCTGATGGAAAACTTCATTCAGAGAGAAATACATAAAAAAAAATGTAATAAGAAAAAAAGATGCTAATGTTTAGGTACCTGTTCAGGATATGCTCCATCTTCAAAATAAAATTCAGGCCTACCGCCTTTGGTCGGATCAAACCCCGGCTTCATCTTTGGAACAGCACTCGTAAGAATGATGAGCGCATCAATGCCTTCAATCGCAGGAACAAGGGTATCTGCATCCCTAATATCGCCAACAAAAAGATCGTCGGCTCCACCGATACTCTGCTTGCTCTCTTCAGATCTAACCAAACCTCTTGCTGCATACTGATCTGACCTCTCCTTCAATTTCTTGTAAACTATTTGACCTGCCAAAAAGGACCAACAAAACCATATTGAGACTTTCCTCTCCTTGGAGAGAAGGAATATTATCCAAAGTTTACTCTCATCTTCACCATTTTACTCATAGCTAAATTCTATTATAGTTACATGATTTCGAGCACCTGAAAGTCCAATCTGTAAAGACTATAACTACCTATAGAATAGAAAACTTGAAACACCATCCATCAAAAGTATATGGTGAACTTAAGAACTTCCACCATCCACTTATTGTTTGATTTGACTTCCCAAAAATCTACAAACTCAAGATAATAAACAGTCAATAGACCATCTGAAACACCCTTTTTAGGCAGTTTGAAGAAAGTTGTTCGAAACCGGCTCTAAGATGCAGAAATCAGTTCTGAAATCGAAGGATTTGGGTATACGAGCAAACCAATCAGATAGATAGCTCATAAAACTTATAAAAAATGTTGCACGGCTAGCTAAGAAATATCATAAACCACGAAGACATCAGGATGCGAACAAAATACCGACTAAGTTAGAAGTGAAAACAATTTCGGAGCATAATTTGAAACCTTATGATAGAGTTCAAAAGAAAAAGGTTATACAAAAGGTTATAGCAGCATCGTTATCCAGAAACAAGTAGCACAATAGTAAAATTAGATGGCTAAAATATTAATATTCAATTTCCCATGTGCGGAGGAGTTAAGTCAGTGGCTCAAATGTCTAAATCTAAAGCCAAATCCACATAAAATCCAAACCATCGAAAACTCAGTGACAGAGCATGGGAGATAACAATTATACAATATAAATTTCCATACCCAGAAGAATAAATCAAAACCCCACAACTCAATTCATCTTAAATTCTCCTACAAGCCTCTCATCACCCACACAGAAGCTAAATCCAAAGCATAATACCTAAAACCCTTAAAAAAAAGCCTCAATAATGAAAACATCGAAAACCCAGTGACAGAAACAATAAGATAACAGTTATAGAAAATAAAACTCCAATACCCAGAAGAAAAAATCAAAACCCCTCACAACTCAAATTGTCTTAAATTATCCTACAAATCTCTCAGCAGCCACACAGAAGCTAAATCCAAAGCCAAATCTACCTAAAACCCAAAAAACCCTCAATAATGAAACCATCGAAAACCAACAAAAGAACAGTTATAGAAGATAAAACTCCAATACCCAGAAGAAAAAATCGAAACCCCACAACGCAATTCATCTTAAAACACATAAACAAGCAAAGAAAACAGCAGAGTTTACCGGTTCTGCCACCAGCGCCAGTGACAAGAACAATACTCTGACCGGAATCCGCCATTGCAACCACCGAAAGAGGACGAACTCGGCGGCTTGTGAAACCCTTCTGGAAGGTCGGAGAAATGGAAGAACCGGCGATTTGAAGCGATAGAGATGAGATTGGATTAGAATTGGGTAGGAAACAACATTTATGACATTGATGGAAGGCCAATGGTGGAGAAGGGTTAGGGTTTGGGACTAATGGGACACGTGTTAGCATCGCCATGGCTTGAGACTAGAGCGCTAACATGGACTGGATTTCCTTTCTGGTTGTTGCGCCCTCAAAGAGATAAAGAAAGATAGAGAGATGTCTTAATTTTTCTTTTTCCAATTACATTTTGGGAACTTTTTTATTCATATTCTTAGTAGAGATGTCATGGGGCGGGGCCGCAGAAAGGATTCTCATTCCCGTTCACGCCACCAAAATCAATATCTGTTTGGACGAAATTCACATGTAGGGATTGAGGAGTATTCACCATGGGGATCGGGTTCGCCGGAAACTTTTTTCATTTTTTCTAATCTTAATTTTATGAATATTTTTTCAATTATATTTATCAAATAGATAACTTTTTTATGGAAAAAATATGTATTGATTTTTATTTGGATACTTAATTATTAAAAATATATACTTACTTAAATAAATATTCCTAATAAAAAATATTTTTAAAGATTAAAATTGGTAAAAAAAAATAGAAAAAATATCATTTTTAAAAATAAATAAAATGTAAACAGGTAAAGATCTGATAATCAAATATAGAAAATGTATTTCCTTTCTCCGGTCCGTTTAGAATTTTTTTGCCGTCACCCCATTTAAATGGGGATTCACCGTCCCATTAAGGATGGGTCACCGTAGGACCCCGACCCGACGAAAAAAATGACATCTCTAATTCTTAGTTGAGATAGTATGCACTTTTGTTAAATTAAAAAATAATTATACATAAATTACAAATATGATGTTTATTTTTATAAGAGAGTTAGAAATTAGCCTCGATAATTCTTAGGGATTAAACATGCATAGAAAAAAAAAATCATTAATGGCATTTTTTTAAAAAATACTTTATATATAGAAAAAAAAAATAAAGCGATCAGGATGAAATGACTAAAATGTCGATTTTGATATATTTTCAGCTGATATATTCAATCTATTTTCAGTTGATAGATTCAATCCATTTTCAATAAACATATTCAATCAATTCGTTAAATTTGTTGATATACATCAATCAATTTGATGATAACCTTAAATCAACTTGTTGGAAAAAGGGGTAAGATGAAAATTTTAAAAACACAAAATCATAATTTATTATAAACGAAATATTTATAGAAAGATATAATTATAATATGTTGCTAAAAGTTGCTTTCCATTTCTCATAATTCTATAAAATTTCATGAATATCATATTTGTTAAAAATAACGTTTTCTAATTTAACTACAATTTGGGGAGAGAATTTGTAGTTATGATCTCTTAACCATGAAAATACACTAACACTATTGAATTACTACATGAATTAGAAATTAACAAGGCATTCATCTACTTGGTAAATGTGAGTAATAAATAGTTGATAGATATAAAAAAAATGGATTGGAAAATAGAATTTAATACAACTTCTTTAAAAATTAACCCCTCAACTTTTATAAAATAAATTATTTAATTCAGATTCAAAATATAAGAAGGAAAAAACTTCATTTACTCATAAGTTAACTACAACTTATTTAATTTATCGATCATTATTCACTAAGATAACTATTGATTAACAAGATTGAATGATTATTATTGTTGGATGAAAAGTTATAGCTACCGACCCCTTCGATTATTCTAACTATAGTTCAAATACGCAACCTTATCTATCCTTTAATTATATGGCCTAAATGCCTCTTTAAACATACACACTCCCTCTATCTATATATTTGTATAATAAATTTTTAATTTTTAATTTTGTTTTTCAATTCACATACATAGGATATATTAAACATTTTTTTAAGTTTACAAATCTATAAAAACACAAAGTTAAAAGTTTATGAGTACATTCTCTTAAGGACCATTTGAATAGAAACATTGAAGTTTAAGACTAAACTTAGTTTATTATATATTTTTAGAATATTAAATATAAAAGATGAAGTAAATTTGCTCAACATTATTGAACAAGTTTATTACATAGAAAAAGGAAATAAATAAGAAAAAAAAAACTATCATCAAGCTGCTTGAATGATCGAGTATATCAAACCACACAAGTTTATAATACCGAATATTTTTTTAGTTATGAGTTTTTGTTTTTTCAAGTTCAACAAGTTTGACTCAAACTATAGACCTTTTAAGCTATACAACATTTCATTTATTAGCTGTTAGGGGTGTGATTGGATTTAGAGCTTGAGGGAGGAGAGGAGAGGAAAAATTGTTAATCCCATATTTGTCTTTAGTGCACCACAGTCTATCTCAATTTTTCCTCAACTCATTATCAAATATCACATTAAATATTTTATTTAATTATATAAAATTTTATCTAATTTTTAACACTTTTTATTTTTTCAATTTTAACATCACATCAAACATCTTATTTTATTATATATTAATATATACATATATATATAATAACATCACATCCACTACATCAATATGTCTCATCTCCTCTCCTTTTAGAATATCAATCTCCAAACAAGTATTTCACCTCTTCAAATCACTCTATTTTCTATTTCTCTCCTCTCTTTTCTTCACCTCCCACAAACTCCAAAATCCAAGAAAAGAGGATTGCCATTTGATAATTTGTATATAACAAAGACATTACACAAAAATCTTGAAATCATTATATATATATATATATATATAAGAAATAGTTGAGGATTAATGATCAACAACTTTATTCAACTTTTTGACTGATAATTAATATTTAATATCTAGTCTTAAACAAGGCCTTGATTTATAAGCCGTCACGAAAGTCTCCACTGTTACATTATTACTATTATTGGCTGTGTAATTGAGTTTTGATTTCATTTCAACTTTACTGAGTTCTTTCCTTCAAAAAAAAAAAAACTTTACTAAGTTCCATTTTTAGTATTGCTTTCCTTTAATTTGAATGCTTTCAACCGCATAACCTGCTTCTTTACTTCTTTAGAAAGTCCTAACCTACGCAAACATTATGAACAAAAGTTTACATTTGAAAATATTAAATGTGAATGCTGAATTGACTAAGTTTACAAAAATTGTGTTCATGGTATATATTTATAAAAAGTCTACATATTTAATATTTAGAAAAACACATATTTAATCAAGGAAAATAATATCTCTGATTGTACTTTGTATTTATTGGCTTTGCCTTTTCCTTGGCTATAAATTGAGCCCTTTCCTCTGCAAACAAGACACGAAATAACAAAGCAAGAAACACTCAAGCTGATCTCTTTTATCTCTCTGTTTCTCTATCTCTTTGTTACTTTGATTAACCTAAATTTAGAACATATATTAGGAAATTTAAGCTTGTGGTATATCTCAAAGTTAGACACTATTTTGTTCATTAAAATTATTACTAGGAATATGAGATGAGAATTTACTTAAAAGAACAACTTTTTCTTTCTTTCTTTGAGTAGGTTTTATTGTATTATTAATGTGGTTTTGAAGGAAAAGTGGTTAGTGATTTAATTAGTTATTTTTAATTATTTTATTCCATTCTTTTAATTTTTATATTCTAAAATTAATTAAATTTTTCTCAATCATAAAATAGTTGACTTTTGTTTATAATTTTGCGGCAACATTTTGGGTAAATGTTTTGCAACAAACATATTAAATTAAATAACAATAGTTAATATAAGGACAAAAAGTATAATTTATCTAACAATATTGTTATAAACTCCATCAAAATGAAGTTGTAAAGTTGCAAGTGGATCAAATTCAGATATTGAGAGTTACAAAACATTTAGCATTCCAAAAACTTACAAAAACAATGGTTTTGAATCTAGTGGATAAGAATTTGAATTGTGCCGGTGATTACTGGTCGGGCAAAAGCAGGTGTGATGTTGTCTTCATTTGGCATTCCCTGAAATTCACGGATACCAATCGCAATAAGTCACTTCGTTAGGAAAGCCCAAAGGACGGACAATCCAATTTAGTAAGAAAGTGGGTACACTTTCTAACTCCAATTTTATTTTGTTTCATAATAAAAAGGTTGGTTACAAGTATTTACTAGCTATAGTTAGTTATAGTTCTGTTTTCGTCTTCTTTGAAGCAAAGTTGATTAATAAGGATTTCTCTTTTGTTGAGTTCAACATCTGTTACCTTCGAAAGTGTCTTCATTCTTCTACGGTCTTGGAGCTCTCTTCTTATATTAAGGTGGTTAATATGGTTTATATCCGTTTGTTTAATCTCCAAAATTCATCAAAACTCAAACATTATAAGATTGAAATTTTTTTGTCAGTCTTTTATGTTGAGCTCTTTCAATCTCCAAATTAATTATGCCCATTAAAAAATCATTAATTAATTTTTGAAAGCTCACTTTCACACGTTCAAATTTATGATGTTAATATTTAGTACTTTATTCTCTCTCTCTCTCTTTTTTTCGTTTAAATTATGTGGAGAGTTTATTTTATGAGAATTTTGGATATATAATAAAAAAGGAAAGAAACAAAAACAAAACAAAACAAAAAGAAGCATTGAGTTCCAATATCATTCTCTATTTTTTACAATTTCTTTGGGATCTTTATCTTGGGACCCACCCCCTTTCCATTGAAGACACATTGTTATGATGTATATTTCTCCGTGCATCACCATCTAACAGTTTCGTGATTACAAACTTGTAAGAGTCAATAACATTAATCACTGCAACAACTTAAGAGTTTACTTATGAGCAAGAAACCTTCTCGACTATCTTTTGACAATTCTAGCACCAACTCCACAAGCATCAAATTGGGGATGAACAATCATAGGCTTCTTGTGGGTTTCTTCGCACATCATATCATTCTATTGGCAACATCAACAAGCATAGCTACACCGATATTCAACTCTCAATTTAGTGTTTTTGTATTTTGCCCATTATTATTATTGGTGAAGTTGGCATCTCCTTCCTCAATTTCCTATCTTCTACGTAACGCTAAGATATATTAATGAAAAGATAGTTGGTTTTCGTCCCAAGTTCGAGATTCATCTATAACATTAATTTGTAGACATCTCTCGCATCTCCATTCCTTCGGTATCTCCCGGTGTCTGGCTTAAGGACGGATGTTGTTACCCTTGTTTCAAAAAAAAACAAAAGAATTAAAAGATAGTTGGTTTCAATAATATAATATAATACAATATATATATTTATAGACAAGCTTGGCTCCTGAAGATAATACTTAACACACCACTCAAGCCTTATGACTTCTATTGTTTTTTTTTTTTTTTTATGTACTAAGAAGGGTAAAAACAATGTTGAAGTGATGATATCGCACGGTCGATCACAAAACCAAACCCTACTGCTTTTACCATTATCTTGTCATAATGTAGGTATATATGTAAAGTATCCGATACCAATTTCTCACTACCAAATCAATACACTTCATAGCATAGAATATTCATAACCCAGAACTTACATAAAAAAGAAAAAAGAAAAAAAAAAGATAAACGACAAGCTAACCAGTAAATTCGAGAGCACTAATTGTTCACTGCCTCTTAGCAAAACAAAAACCTATAGAGAATACCATCATTTCTAGAATAAACAAGTGGAACATAATCATGAGGATCAATCCCCAAAGAAGCTTGGGCTTTCTCCAGTTTCTCCTCGAACTCCTTGATTTCACTATCAACTTTGAAATAGTGTTTATATTGCCTTATACCACCCGTAGTTGACTTTTCATAGTGGGGAGAAACATCGTCATTTTTTTGCCCCGTCTTGCGTGGAAAGCTGCTTACGCACACATTTGCAATAGATCCATTTACGACCTCAATATGATCCACTAAACCATGTTCACGAAGCAGATTAATGAACTCTTCAAAACTAATCTGTGCAATAAATGGATAAACTTAGACAGTTTATAAAAAGGGAAGGACAAATCAAGCCAAACTAAACATGGGTCGACAATAGGCTATTCCACAACCTAGTTAAAACATTTGTATATGAACGCAATAAATTGAAGTTCGAAAACACCAGAAAGTGAATTTCATCAACAACGTTAGTTTTTGTTCTACATAGTCCTCTATATTTCTATATATCTATATATATATACTACTATTATAAATAAAATAGTAAGTCTTATACCCAAAATACTTTAGTTTTTACTCACTATGAAAAATAAGTTAGATCAAAGTTTACTTAGTATATATATATATATATACACGTGTCATTTGCTTACCCACTGTCCTACAAATGTCTACTAAAAGCCTACAAAACAATATTTATGATAAAGTCTAACCCTAAGCAAACTCCTCTCATTCTCTCTCATTCTCTCCCAAGCCGCATATTTTCCTTCATTTCCGTTCTCTCCATCATGTTTCCCCTCTTTCTCTCCCTTTTTCGATTGTTGTCCATCTACCTTCGAACGACGCCGTCTTTAACTATCTTCGCCAACGTGTTGTCGACCACTTGTAAGATATGGTGTGTTCATGACGTGTTCGAAATTTTAAAAAAATAATAATAATAAAAGGAACATGAAAGTCCGAAATGTGTCCAAAATATCCATGTTCGAAAATATCCGTGTCCAACACGTATACAACACAGACTATTGTTTTAGAATCACAAGAAAAAAATAAGTTCACATATTATTATAGTATTATATAAATGTTTTTTTTTTAAAATTGGGAAATCAAAGCTTTCCCCTGGTAACAACGCCTGTCCCTAAGTCAGGCATCGGAAGACATCAAGAAAATGGAAGCACAGGAGGTGTCTACAAATTAACGTCACATAGGAGTACACCTTCAAACCTCAAGCCTTCAACCACCGCGCCGCCTCTTGGGGACATTATATAAATGTAATATTCCAAGCCATTAAGTTTAAAATACAAATTAAAGTTTTGCAACCACTCAAAACAACCACTTATTTTTAATCACTCAATATAGCTCCTCATTCAAAACAACTCATTTATGCGACCCCTCTACTTAATCTATATCCAGACTGCAACTCCTCTACAAAAATCTACATCTAAAAGAGCTATCACATGCAACTCCTCTACAAAAATCTACATCCAAACGAGCTATTATTACAACTTCAATTTCTAAACACTCAAAAGAACTCCTCATTTTAATCATTCAAAATAATTACTCATGCAATTACTCATTCAAAAACCATAGATAGAATGTGCATATTTAATATCACAAAACATCTAGAGTTTATTCAATACCTAAATATATGATAATCTTTGTTGAACCTACGACTATAGTCTATTAAAAAAATTATTATTCGTGAGCGTCCGAACCAACTTATGCACACCTCACTATAGTCTATAACATCACAAAGACATTTGGGTTTCAATTTTTTCATTTTGACCACAACATGAGCAACTTGTGGAGGAACAAATTTACAGTAAGGCAAGCCTTAAACCCATCTTTCTGATATATTCTAGACCCATAAACAGTTGTTATCATTGAATGTGCCTTAGTTGTAAATAAAAAGCTTAGAAAGTTACCTGTTTTTGTTCATGGAAATGCATAAACAGAAGTTTGTTTACATAAGCAGAAATGAAAAACATCCCCAAGGCTATTGATCCAAAGGCAACATCATCAAAGTGAACTTTAGAATGTGTGTGACCAGTATTAGAGTCTCCTGGCAAGGGAACCATCATAAGAAAATATGTCTCAGCGAGATTAAATAGAACTGCTTAGCAATGGCATAATGAAAAGAGAAAAAAAAACAATAAAGATAAGATTAGGAATAACTAAGAGAAAATGTGTACAATAATTCCAAATCTAAAAGAGGGTTATGATGGGTGTTGAATAAACTTTAATGCTAATTTATTAATTTGTTTAAATATTGTTAATGGGTATTTTATTAAAGAATTAATGGAGGAGCTAATTAAGGGATTAGTGTATCCCTTAATTTAGCAATTAGTGGGAAACGTTTTTAATAAACCTTGTAGACCAAATAGGGTTTAAATTGAGTATTCATCTCATTGTGAAAGATAGAGCAGGGAAAAGAAAATAGAGCAAGAGCAAGAGAGAACGAGAAAAGAAGAGAAAGTTGTAGAGATAGTTTTAGAGAAATAAAGTAAAGTGTTTATAGAGAAATTTGTGTGCCTTGTCTCTCCAATCACGAAAGCGAAAAGCTAGCGCAATTGTTCCTATTCGCATTTATTATTTGCATTTAGATTTTACAATGGGAACTAATCAATTTTAGTAATGTTTCAAGAACATAGAAAATTATAGAGTCTCCACCACTTTCATCTCTCATAGAATTACTAGCAAAATGCAAACTAGTAAGATGCACAACAGAATGCAAAGAATGATAAAATACTGCCTCTGACCCATTTATAACACTAGCTTAATAGGCCACATTCTCCCTCGTGCATAGACTTTTAGAATTGGAAGTTTATTAGGTTACAGTTCAGAATCTTCAGATGCTATGCAATGAAAGGTGCGAGCAAATTTATAAAATATAAATTATAAAAAAAAAAACTTGGATTCAGAAAAGTTCAACATAAAGCACAAAAGAACAAATTTAGAGGGTTAGAAGTGTAGTGGCCATGTATACTAGCTAGAATCTAGAGAATGAACATAAATTATGCTACCTTACTACCAAGCCTAAGGACAATACTACGACCAAAGTAACGAAAGGAAAAGAAAGAAAAAACACACAGTCGTCAGCTGTAAAATTATTGAAGACAATTTCGCAAACTGAGGTAGGAACATCAGAAAAACCACAACTCATGGTACTAGCAAAAATAGGAGAGGGAGAAGCTATAATTTATAGTGGAACTAAACAAGTTTGAAGCTAATTTGACTAAGTACCCAACATACTTTTTTTTGAAACAAGGTAACCACACCCGTCCCTAGGCCAGGCACCGGAGACATTGAAGAAATAATGTCACAGTTGAGTCTTGAACCTAGAATTTTAAGAGGAGCATATCCTCAAAGCTCAAGTCTTCAACCACTACGTCATCCCTTGGAGACAAATACCCAACAGACTATAATCTAGGTTCATATGTCATATATTTTTCTAGTAGATTTAAAATTAAAAACAATTAAATGATTCACCACATAGGAAAGCAAAAGTATTTAAAAAAAAAAAAAAAAAACTTTATTCATCCCAAGTGTGTCCCTACCTAAAATATAGGGAAACGAAAATGATTCCGTAAGTCCATCAACATTATTAACAATCAGCTATCCAAGTTCTATGCCTAAATTATACATCTCTGTAACATTGTTTAGTATAT
>JBBMKA010000026.1:19321733-19342896 GCA_037833695.1 Sechiopsis laciniata
TATATATATATAAAAGCTTGGATTTGGGTTGAATCCAACCTAGAACTTCATAATCTGCGACTCGATTTAAAAATCGAATTTCCTAAAAATATAATCTAACTTAACTTTTATAACTTGAATTGAGTAATTCAGATAGCTTAGGTTACTGATTTTTTTGTACACCCTTGACGGATTATGCCGTTAACAGCATGTCCCCTACCTGACACACCTCTTCATTTATTGACTCAATTGGACCATTAATTTTTCACATTGTTTCCCCTTTTTATCCTTCCCCCAACATTCTTGTTTTATGTTTCCTTCCTATTGTTTCCATAATTAATTCCATGGATAAGACAGATATTACTATGCCCGGTCTTTTTTTCTTTTTTTTTTTTACTTTTATAATTTGACTAGATACTAATTTCCAAATTAAGTAACACAAGTTTGTGTAGTATTGAATATTCATAGATATGTTAAAAGATCTATCATCCTGTTTTGATAGTGGTTATTAATATAGTTTTTTTTATGCAATGTGGGAGACTCACCCTATTGGATTTCATATCAAAATTAATAGATAATGAATAAACTAGCTCATATATCTTATAAATATTAAGAGATGTCTTCATATTTTAATGTGAAATTCTTAACATATCCATCAATATAATGATTCTTTGAATTATCATTTTTTGATTAATTCAACCGAATGCATATTTGAGTTCAATAGGCTCTAGTGCAATATTAAATAACGGAATGTCATCACTTTTATTACTTTAACTACCTGCTTTTGTCGCCTTTTCTTTTTCCCCCAAAAGAAACAACAAATAAATAAATCCACTACGTTACTGCTCCATATATATCATTAATACACCCTTGATCACAAAACCCAAAATACTCCCCGATTTTGTTGTTTTAACTTTCATTTTTCATACCAGCAAATAAATCAGCCTTTCTTCAGATTTGGTTGATCAATTTCACCTATAAACGTATACATTCATTTTCTTTTCAAAATAATAAAAAATAATAATATATACACATTCTCCCTTTTGAAATCATCAAAATACTTCTTAAAAATATCATCAAAATGAAGAAATGGAAAATCATTTTCTCATCTCAGTTTGGACTACCTAATTACAATACTTATCTTCATAATCAGTATTCATTCTTCGCATAATTAATTGTGTCTTTCATAATACTATTCATTTTTTCATAATCTTGTTTTTCAACGATCACTTTTCATTTGTCTCATAGTCCATATTCATTCTATTGGCAAACAATATTTTGTTTTCATAACCACTCTAACACCTTAATTACAAGTAATGGTTACCCATGATAACAATTTTATGCATCCAAACATACGTAACCGTTTTCTTATAATCATTCTCTTTTAACTCAATCTCTTTTTTCATAATTGGACTTTTAGTTAAAATATTATTTTTATCCTTTTATTTTTGAGATTTATTTCACTTTCATCCTGGTACTTTTAGATATTCAACTTTAAAATATGTATTTTGGTTAAATCTTAAAATTGATCTATGTGATAGGTTTATAATTAACTTTTATTTTCTAAAGAAATATTATTCTGTATTATTTTCCTACATGAATAAATAGGTTCACATTTCTTATACCGAATAGGTCGGTGACGCAGTTGGTTATCTTAATTGGTGTTAATTCATTTCAACTCTACGGTCACAGGTTTGAGATCGAAAATCGATATTTAGCTCTCATATTATTTGCTACGTAGGGTTTGTGTCTCCCCTCCTCCAACTTGTATTAAAAAAAAAAGTTCACATTTCTTATATGAACTTAATGATAAATTATAGAAAATACTATTGAATTATGAGATTTGTGTAAAAAATACTCTTAAACTTTGAAAGGTTTAAAAATAATCCCTTTGAACTTTTAAAAAGTTTCAAAATACTCTTGACAATTATAAAAAAAAAAAATGATTCTTATTAAAAAAGATTTTTTCTAATTTTTTTCTTCATGAAAATCAATGAAAATCAATATATTATTAACCTAATGTGATCAACCAATTCCCAAAATTCAAAATCCATAATCATGATTATCGTGCTAGGAGGTATCATCAAACAAACAGCTTACAAACAAACCGCCCATTGCCAATCGCCAGCCCCCACTTCATTTTCACAGTCTCCTCTTTAATGGGTTACTTTCAGATTACATCAATATTCACCTTAGTTTCAATTTATTCTGCATCTGCTGTTGTGATTATGAGTTATGGGTTTTAGAGCTTTTACTTGTGTTGGTTGAATATGCCCACTACCTGTTTGTTAAAATGACTGAGAAGAATCGTTCTTGTTTATTAGGGGAAAACATTGTATAAAAAGAAAAAGAAATGTTGTTTTTGTTGCATTAATGAAAACCAATCTTGTTGTCTTTAACCATTATGGAGTAACTCAATTGATCAAAGAAATTTTTGGAGTACATAAGGTGACAATTCATGGTGGCCACCTAGATAGAAATTAATTTTTTACGAGTTTCCTTGGCATCCAAGTCGAGGTGTACGAAAGTTGGCCCAACAGTCACGAATAAAAAAAAAACCTAGTTGTCTTTGGTGGAGGGCCAGGGCTATGCCCCCACACACTCTTTCACAGTGAAAGAAATAATTAATAAAGGAGAAGAGGAAGGGGAAATAATCTTGTTGTTTTCTGTTCATCTCCTTTCACTTCTCCCTTCAGGATATATTTTCAGCACTGTTTACACCATGATTTGACCTCATTTCCTACAGCTTTGGTTTTCTTGTCACCTTATTGCCAATTGATCACTCCCGGCCATTCCCCTTTCTTTCTGCTTATTTTGTATTTTTGTTCTGTTGGGAAGCATAGAGCCATAGGACACATTTGAAGTAACCCTGGGGGTGTTCATGGAAATTATTCTGTTGGCAAGACTGTGTGTATTGCAATGGAAATTGTGAAGAGGGTCGTTGCAATTGTTCCTCAAATTCATCTTCAGCTCCTGTCTCTCCTTCAACCTATTTGGAGCTTTGACCTGCCTGTGCTGGCCCTCTCAAGCACCCTCAGTTTCCCTTGACACCCTTTCAAACTTTTCACTGTTCTTGTCATTTTGACAGGGGCCAATAAGGAGAATGATGAGGTCTACACAAAACTCAGTCTGCTTCCATTGCCAGAGGTAGCTTCCAACTACTCAATTTATTTAATTCCTGTTCTCTTAAGACTTTGTTATGATACGTTACTCTTAATTTGGAGTTTTGGAAGGTTAATAAAGTTTGTAGCCTTTTTTTTTAGTATGTTCTAGTTCTGTAGCTAAATTTCTACTAGTACCGTTTTCTTCTGTTTAATTTAGCCTCAGGATGAGATACCTCTTACACTACTAGCTTACAGTAAAATGGGATATTCTATAGTTCTTAGACACTGGTGTAGAGGGCAAAGAGTTGAAGGAATTGACGTTGAATGGAGCTGATGGAGATGGGAATGGAGGGTCGCGTCGCCTACTAGATCTACACCTCACATGTTCTGCAAAACACTCACAGCGTCAGACACGAGCACTCATGGAGGATTCTCTGTCCCTTGCAGAGCTGCTGAAGACTGTTTCCCTCCTCTGGTTGCCACTGCTTTCCTATGTTTTTATTTTCTTCTTTCTTTGATAAAATGAATTGGATTTTTTTTTTTTTGAAATTGAGAAATCGAAGCTTTGCTCCACTATACCCGGGGTAACCATGCCCGTCCCTAGACCAGGCACTGGGAGACATCGAAGGAATGGAAATGAATTGGATTTTATTTTGGTATATTCTGAGTGAGGTGAATGGTTACTGCAGGATTACATTACACACACCCAGCTTAGGCCATCTCAAGAGTGGAGATTTAAACATATTTACAGAGGTATATTGTGAGATTCCTTTTGGTGTTGTTTGATTGGCTGTCATAATTGAACTCACTCTTAATAACTTGGCAGGTCAACCTAGGCGGCATCTGCCGAGAACTGGATGGAGTCTTTTTGTAAGCCAGAAGAATCTTATTTCTGGGGATGCAGTGCTCTTTCTAAGGTATGAATCTTCATTTTAACCCTATATTTGGTCATATTTATGGAAAAACGTCCTTTTGCAACCGTGTCATTAGTTACCTTGGTATTTGTACTTTGACATCAAATTGGTGTTTATTTCTTATCTCGTGTATCTTTGTTTCTGAATTATTGTCTTGGTAGCCAAAAATAGATCATGATAAGTCTACTTTTCCACAAATAGTATTTATATAAAAATCAGTTTTTGAATTAAAATGTATGTAGACTATTAGTGAAGAGTAAAAACTACACAAATTTTTGCCGTTTATTGTTGGAATGAAGTTTGTGGACAACCAAAATTCTTGTGCAAATGATCTTGCTCGTGTGGTGAAAGCAGTATCCACCAAAAGCATGTTTGATGTGTTTTACAATCCAAGGTACCATTAATGGTTAATCATGAAAGAGAATTCACACCACATTATACTATGTTATTAGAACGGTGGTAGAGGTCATCAGGAAAACACTTCGCATTAGGGGGTTTGTTCACTTTGGATGTCTCATTCTGGATCTGGGAGACGAAATGGAAGTGAGAACTGATATGTAGAAGTTTGTAAACTTGTACTTTGGGTCTTATGCATGATAATAAATTTGCACAAGGAGCAAAGGAGAATATCTTTTTTGCTTTAAGTTGTTTACTTGTCAGCATAACCAACTATATTAGTAGGTCAAATACTATGCCACATCAGAACTGAGTTGTATCAGTCCGAATAAGTTGTTTACTCGGGGCATAAGAAACTCTTTTTAGAGTTGTATGTTGTATTAAGTAATAAGGATTAAGGATTGAATATGCTTTCAAGGGGGGCATAAGCTCTCCTGTAAAGGGTTTGGGCGGAATTGAATGACAGAGTTGGAGAAGGTGTCAATCTTGGTTTCAGATTATCTGCTTTGAGGAATGTGTTTAACTTATTCAAATATGGTGTTTAATTATGTCTTTTTTTTCCAGTGAGGAGGACCGGAGATGGTTTATGGAATCAATGCAAACCCAGAGTGTTGATGTTATCAAGCGCATGAAGGAGATAACTCAAGTGATGCAGACTCCAGAGAAAGTCCTGGAAGATCAAGGAGTTAATCTAGAAGATATTGAAAGTACTTATATTTTCAGAACTTCCCTTCACCCCAGTCTCTTGCTGGCAGGGGTTCTGTTTCCAATCAAGACATTTCATAAACTGTTTTGTTCCGTTTTCTGATCTTTGCAGGTATGCTTGATGAACTACAAGAGCACGTCGAGTCGATTGACATGGCGAATGGTAAAGTACTCTCTTTATTCAGTTATTATATTGTATAAAATAATTGTTCGGAAGATGTGGATTGTTTCTATGATGCTCAGTGAGGAAGCAGAATGTGTTCTCATTTGTTAAAAGGAAAAGACACTTGTGAAAATCTACAAATTGAACCCAATTGTGTGTTTGAGTATTGCCTTTGTAATTTTTTAAGTCAACAACAATCAGAGATAGGGGGATTCAAACCTGTAACTTCATAGTTTTTAGGTTATATAAGATGCCACTAGAGCTTTGCTCTTGTTGGCTCGCCTTTGTAATTGATATTCTCTTTTACGATATATATGGGTATTAGATAGTGTGAGGTTCTATCTCAAAACCAATTGGTGATAAGAGGAGTAGCCCACTTATCTTATAAATGCTAGATGTCTCCTCACTTTTCCAATGTGGGATCCGGGGTTATTTCGTTACTGAGGTGTTCATTTGGTTAGTCACCTAGTTTTATATATCAAGTACTAGCACAGAAGTTGGTGTTGTTTCTGGTATACCGTCTCTGACAACAATTAATGTAGTATTCTTGGGGTGATTCTGTAAGGGAGATTAGTAACAACTTACTAGCAATAGGTTTCGAGCTGTTCATTCTAAACTAGTGTTGTTAGTTGTGTAATGATTATTGACGAACTTTCTTCCAGAGTAAAAAATCACCATTGAGGTTATGGTATCACTTCTTTGGTAATATTATTTCTAACCCTCTTTTCATTAACATATTTTCTTTGACAGACCTTCACTCCATCGGTGGGCTGCTTCCTCTTCTTGGTTACCTTAATAATTCACATGCAAGTATTCGAGCCAAAGCTGCAGAAGTTGTGACCACTATTGTACAGAATAATCCACGAAGTCAACAAATGGTGATGCAACTGAATGGTTTGGAGGCTCTCCTCTTAAACTTTACTTCAGACCCTGATGTCACTGCTCGAACCAAAGCTCTCGGTGCTATATCCTGTAAGTTCATTGATGTCTTTTTGTAATGAAGTGTTCAACTTCTGTCTCTGTTTAGTTGTGGGGGCTCTAATATATATTGATGACACTGGTTTTGTTTTTGTTTTGGTTTTTTCCCCTTTGGCTACTTTCTCTGCAGCTTTAATCCGGCACAACAAACCCGGTATTGTTGCATTCCGACTTGCAAATGGTTATGCAGGCTTGAGAGATGCTCTTGGCTCTGAAAGCGTGAGATTTCAAAGGTAATTATGAATCGATAGAATTGTAGAATATCACCTGTCCTTTATGACCATGGGAAAATCCCATTTTCTCTTGGGAGTGTTAAGCGGCTATAGGAATATATATAGTAAAGATGTTAATTATCTTTTGTTGCAATAAATTTTTAGGTTTTAATTTAAAATATAATTCACTTTGCTTGGGGATAGCCTTTTAAGTTGATTGAGTTTGTTTCTTTGTTATGCAACTAACTCATGGAGAGAACCATTGTGCAGGAAAGCCCTTAACTTGATCCATTACTTGCTGCATGAAAACACTTCAGATTGCCACATAGCGAATGAGGTCGGATTTCCTCGCATTATGCTACACCTTGCAACCAGTGATGATGCTGAGGTACGGGAAGCAGCTCTTCGTGCTCTCCTCGATCTTGCAAAGGACAAGACAGGTGAGAATGGTGGAGGATTAGGTGAAGATGATGACAAGTTAAAACAGCTTCTTGAGGAGCGGATAAAGGGAATCAGTTTACTGTCACCTGAAGATCTCGGGGCGGCTAGGGAAGAAGAACAACTTATCGATTCACTTTGGAGTGTCTGCTACAAAGAACCATCATCTTTCCGCGAAAAGGGACTTCTTGTTCTCCCTGGGGAGGATGCACCGCCCCCTGATGTTGCTAGTAAGCATTTTGAACCTCCTTCGAGAGCTTGGTCAGGAAGGCCTCGGGCGGATACTAGTCCTAAAACTGAAAAGAAAGAAGCTCCCTTATTACTGGGCTTAGGTCCCGCACCCAAGGCTAGAGATGTTACTTCCAGTTCCTCAGCGAATAGTAACGGTGAAGTGGATCCTAATAACTTTTGCTGTAGATTTACTAATTTCTATTCCTGTTTAAAGATCTTGGTTTTCTCTTCTGCTACTACAAAGTTGCCATGGTTGTACTTTCAAAACAACCAAGGCTGTGGATGTCAAAAAGAACAAACAGGCAGCGGCCTCTCCACTCCCACCTTTTTGGTCAAGATTGTATTGTAGTTTTTTCACTGAGGTTTTTGTTACCTATACCATTGCCATAGAATTCTATTGTTGTGATTCGTTGGATTTAGGATGTAAAGATCACGATACAGGATTTACAGTTTGTACCCTTCCGGTTAATCCATACGAATCGAATATCCATATTCTTGGAAGAACCGTGAATCGAGGATATATGAGTTCAATTAAGTACATATTGATCTGATCCTTTCAATTTGCATGTACCAATGTCTAAATTTCAGATTATATGGCGAAGGTTTGATATTGACATAAAATCAAGTCTCAATTTTATAGAAATTGTTTAATAGAAATTTGTTAGGATCCATAAATGATAAGAAAACTCTACAGATAGTACATGGTAATATCAATTAAGAAAATTGCATAAAGAGCCATCTCTCTTCTTTAGTACCTCGCCCGGAATTTTTGTCAAAATGCTACCCAACTTCTCAAACTCTACCTACCTATTTATAACAAATTTATTGTTATGTTACTGATCTTCTCATATAACTCATAATATACCAAACTAATTCTCACAAAATCTTGATGGAAAATACATAAAATGCATTGTCTATGAATAGTTTTAAAAAACGTATAGATATATAAAAAAAAAAATTATAAAATTTATTTAAATGAAAGCACATCGATTCATCATGTTTGGGACGAACAAATCACTAGAACTCCACTCACATCATGAAAGTGATAATATTTATATTAAGGGTATATTAGTAAATATAAAGAGACTTAGTTAGGGTGAGTATGGAAGAAGATAAGCAATATTCTCTATTATAAAGCTACTGAATTTGTACCAGCTATGACAGTACTAACCAATGAAAACCCACAACTCCAAAATCATCCTCATTTAGACTAGAAAAGGCAGCAACTTTAGAGTTTAAAACAAAAGAAAATGCTCTCTTCCATTGAAAGAAGGATCTTCCTCATTACAGTTACATAAAGTTAGGAAAAACAAAACCTTAACAAAGAACTAAAAAAACCACAAGACACTGAATCCTAACAGCCATCTATAACTGAGGAGGACAGAAAGTAATGACATAACGAGACGCCCGACATCTATTAAGACTCGAAGAATCATCGTAAGCGTAGCTATAAGCCTTGGGGCAAATGGCTTTAAACAAATGAGCAAATAGAGTTGGCTTGCAAGAATTTGGATTTGCATACTCTCCTGTGCAGCAATACCTAGCCGATTGCATAGCCAAACAAGCACTTTTGCACCCCACCACCTTGCTGCCCCTCCTCACTTCGAGCGAGGACGGGCAGCAAATGTTCACATCAACCTCACAAGAAGCCACCCCACACCCGACCCCTCCGCCCACTGGCTTCATCGACACCGGCACGTTGAAGCCATCTACCAGGCTCACATCATAGAAATGCAGGGGAGATGTGGATGACCCTAGTGTCATTTCCACCAACGTGGCCGGTGGCTCGCCGCCTACTCCATTGCAATGTAGTTGGCCACCACAGTCGCCAGTCTCACAATTGCCTTTACCTGTTTAGGGATCTCAAGTTAAAAAGATGAGAAAATCTTACAACATTTATTAGATCAGAGGTGAATGGTATAGAAAAGACGAGAGTTCCCCAAAGTTGTAAAAATATGTATTTTGTATATATAAATTGCCCATATCATATTTAAATATATATTTTTGTCATGGGATAACCCCTATCTTTTTGAATTCCTGTTTACAAACAAACACATCATTATTGTGGCTCCCACATCATTTTTGGCCCTCAATCTATATTGTTTATATCTTATCCGACCTTGTATTAGATGTGACTAGTTTTGCGATGAAGCTTTATGTTTGCTAATATTACCGTTTGAGTCAAAGTTGCAGCCTTGTCTACCCCATATCCTCCCGGACCACTTGTCGGGCACGTCAATGACTACTTCTTGCCCGCTTCCAAGGAAGAATCCACCGTCTTTTGGCGTGTTCTGCCCCGCCCCACCGAGGATTCCCGGCCATACGCTGTCGTTGCAGTTGTTGACTATAATGATTTGCTCCCCATCTGCACAAAAAAGAACATTAGTACACAAATTGAAGTACATAGATATTCAAGACAAGGAGAGATCAGTACTTAATAAACCAATTGAAGAGCAGAGAAGAATGAAGATCAGTATTGAAACAGAAGCCATTGGCTTAAGAAAGCTTTGAGATTGTATATTTAGAGAGAAATAGAGAAAATTTCAAAGGAAATGAATTTAGTGGAATCCAATTTGGTAGGAGGATAATGGCCCTTATCGAACCACTATATATCTGAATTCAAATTTCTTTTTTGTGTCACTTTCACTTTCAAATAAAGGGCAATATTCATTTCTTCCTAATGGGGTTTTCATTTATTTTTTTTCACAAAATTGCCAAATTTTTGCATTTTGATTTTGGTTGTGTATAGTTGAACGTGGTTAACCCACTAAAGTAGTTGGATTTGTCTCTCCGACACGACCATTTTCGAATCTTCAAACATTTCCATTTCTTTTGTAATAATTGTTTGTATATTCTTCTTAGGTTGTCGTTCAAAGATTTGTTTTGTTTTGTTGTTTTTTTTTTTTTTCACTTTTCTTTATGTAAAGACAATTCGGAATGGATGGATTTGAACTCAAGATGGAACTAATTCTCTCTTTGTAAGAATATATTCATCTCATTGATTTGAAAAGTACATCTAAGATTGAAAGTAGAAATGAAAAACTACACAATCAAACTAAAGGTCCTATATTTATATATTCCACAATAAAGTGACTTAGAGATCACCAAAATGATAGCTCCCTTGTTTAGTTATTTTATACTCAATTCTTGAACTCTAAAAAGTTTCAATTACTTGAAAAACTTTTTTTTTTTTTTTAGAACATATAAAGAGAATACTACTGCTCTCAAATGAAATGATAGTCAAATACTAATTTTCGGACTCGAACTGTGACCATGAAGTTGAAATGAATTAACATCAATCAAGATAACCAACTGTGTCACTGATCCTTTCGATAATACTTGAATAAACTTTGAGTGATAGATGGATTTGATGGTTTTTACGGGTCAATAATAGTTGAGGTAAGGATTTGAACACAAGTTCTTTTAATGACGAATACATATTTATGTCGATTAAATTATTTTTTTGTGATAATGTGATTTGTAAGTTGATGGGATGATTTTGGAAGATTAAGGCTATTATACAAATATTCTTGTAAATTATCCTTAAAAAACATATGACAATAAGTCTTAAATCTTTTATTTTCATCTTTGCCAAATTTTGGCGACATCCAAGAACAAAATCAAAGTAAATGGTAAGCTTTTGACATAAATAGAAAAATTAACGTCCTTACTTTGTGGGATTATTTATGTTTAAATTCTGCGCGGAGAATAATGATTTTGATCTTTTTGATTCTTCTCCAATAAGTTTGCATGTAAAAGTTATCAATAACCAAAGAAAAAGGAAACAAAAAAGAAGTGGAGAATAATTGGTCATTTCAGAATCTAGTATAAACCAATTTTTTTTATTATTAAAGATAAACGAATATAGATTTTTTTAGTTGAAATTGTGAAGAATTCAAATTTATGATCTTCTAATTCATAAGTTACCACTAAATTATTATTTTTGTAGGTAAAAATTTTAGAACTTTCTTCTTTTAAAATTTAGATTCGGAAAACAACAAGATATGTAGTAGTTAAATTTGCTTTAATGAAATATTATTGAAAAATAACCTATTTGATAATTATTTTATTTGTTATTTTTTGGTTTTTGAAATTTAAACCTACCACGATTATTTTACCATATGTTTTTTCTTATTTGGATATCTACCTCTCACCTATATTTGTAAAAATCAAACTAAAATTTAGAAAGAAAAAAAAAATAGCTTTCAAACAAAAGTTTGTTTTTAAAAGTTAGTTAGCATTCACTTACTTTCTTTAGGAAAGATTGATACATTGTAAGAAATGTGGAATACATTGTAAAAAGTTTGAGTAATAATAGGCTTAAATTTCAAAATGTCAAAAGATGTAGTCCGTGTGAAGAAATTTTTAGTATTCCATGTGAAGAAATATGAACGATTAGTAGCTCAATCAACATAGGTATATTCATGATCAAGATGCCATAAATTTAAATATTCCATCGAGTAATGAAAAATTATTATTTTAAAATAGCTCAATCAAATTGTTAGTAGTCCCTATGAAAAAATATAAATAATTAGTAGCTCAATCAACATAAGTATATTCATAATCAAGATATCATAAATTTGAATATTCAATTGAGTAATGAAAAATTATTATTTTAAAATAGCTGATGGTGGTGTGAGAACTACTTCAATCATGAACTTACATTATATATTAAAATGTAAGATGGAATAAACATATATTCTGAACGAGTTGGAAAGATTGTAACAAATGGCTCTTAAAAGTTATGATTTGAGCTCTTTTGAAGTCTTTTGAATAAGATATTAATGCTTTCAAGTTTGAAGGAATTTAATTGGAATATAGTGTGGTGGATGTGTACTTGCTGTTCAAGTATGTCACTTCTATATTATAATATATAGTTTTTCTTTGCATAACTTTTTTGTTGCAAATTATTGAAGTAATTTTTTTTCTTTTTGGTAGTGGATTTTTTTTTTTTTTTTTTTTTATTACAATCATAGAAGTAGGAGATTCAAACTCATGATTTTTTAGTCATTAGATGTATACTAATTACACAAAGCAACTGCTTTTTTTATTTTTTATTTTTTATTTTTTTGGGATTACAATCATAGAAGGTGGGAAATTCAAACTCATGACTTTTTAGTCATTGGATATATACTAATTACGTTAAGTAACTGCTTTTTTTATTTTTTATTTTTTATTTTTTTGGTAGTGGATTAAATTGGACTATTAAAGTTAAAGAGAACTCCGTGTCCAATAAATATAAAACAATAAAAGTAACTATATTGATATGCTAATTAAAATTTTGTTTAAGGTGATGAGTTCAATTCATGGTGGTCATCTATATAGGAATTAATTTTTTATGAGCTTTTTTTACATCGAAATGTTGTAGGGTCAAGACAGTATATCCGATTACATTAGTTGAGGTGTACGTAAGTTGGCGCGGATAGTCATAATTATTAAAAAAATATATATTAAAATTTCAAAAAACTAGTGCGAGCAAAGCTCAAGTGATATCTAGTCATACCCAATAACCACTTCAAGTCTATAATTTGTTTAGAGCATTTACTTAATTGTAAATAAAGTAAACTAAGCAAATAATTAAAAAAAATAATGGAAATGCAGGTTATCGATTCTCATATCTCTCGCATGCTAAGCAAGCGCTCTACCATCTGAAAGTACATCTTCATTTGATTATGGAGCATGCCCGTAGCTAAAATTGTAAATCCAATACTGTTTTTTCAGTACCTTTACACTTTGAATCAAATTTAGGATTTTTTGCTTCAGTTTTTCAGTAATTTAATGCAACGGTAATTTATTTTCTCGTTTTTACTTCAAATTTTGGCAACAATATTAAACTTTTATATTATTCAAACTTTTTTTTTTTGTTTAATTATATTTTTTTTATTTATTTATGTATTTTAAATGTTAATTTGTTACGGTATGATCTAGTTAAATGGGTTGCCATGTGGGTGTTGGAAAGCAATCAAAGTATTCTACATTGCTTAAATGAGGCGAAGATCATGAGTATAAGTGATGACAACCATCTCTATTTATATGAGATCCTTTGAGAGGAAGCCCAAAAACAAAGGTATGAGGGTCTAGTCCTAAAGTGGACAATATCATATTAATATGAAAATTCTGGTAGAATTGTCATTCTTAACGATTGGTTGTAGGACAAAGACGTTTAAAGCTCTGAGATAAAAATTTGTGGAGGAATTAGTTGGAGGGAAGGATCGATGAAACTTTGAACTTTATTCGAGGAAAAGATTGTTGGGTAGCAAACAAAGTATCCCACATTGGTTAGTATAATATTATCTTTTGTCGTTTTTTTTTTTTTTTTTGAGAATCATATTACCTTTTGTCGTTATGTTGATACTTTCACCGATTTTTTTTTATACAAAAAATGAACGAACAATTTCATCGTATATTAAAAAAAATGTTGAGTTATTAATCGAATTGTTAAGGACCAATCAAAATAAATTTTGGCTTCCTATTTTAATTTGCAGAAATAATATAGACTAGGTTGAATTCTAAGCGAAATCAATGTTATCACTTTCCCAAGTTAGATTTCTTAAAAAGTAATCTTCATTTGAAATAATCCACATAAATAAATACATTGTGTGATATTGATTTGAAACTCTATGGCTTAGAGTAGATAAACAATTTACTAAATCTTTTATTTTGGAAAGATGTACTTTTTCATAGATCTTTCTTCTTTATTTATTTTGGAGTTGGGTTTTATACTACATTACATTAATATTGTTGGTTGATGTCTAGCTCGACTTAAAAAGCGTTATGTGAGATATTTTGTTTCGTTGAGTACAATTGAAATCTCTATTTTAAGTGTGAGTGTCCACTCTATAATTTTGGCTTTCTATAACAATTTTTAATTGTCATAATTAACTTATAATGACAATTATATCTAAATTTAGGTTCCATCATGGTATCTCCAATCATGGTGAGTCTTTTATGACATATAATAACAATGTCATAATAAATCATTTACGTCATTTTAAAATTGTCATAAAAAAAATTTCACGATAGTTAAAAATTGTCATAAATAAATGAAAATAGGGTTTATGATATCAATTTATGACATTTTATAATTGTCATAAATTAAGCTACTTTTGCAATTTTAATTTTTGTTAATAGGACAGTTTTATAATGTCATGGAATTGGTTATTTTTCCAAATAAAATAAAACTGTAAACTGTCATAAATTCATTTCATAACAGTTATGATAGTTATGATTTCTATTTCATGATAGTTTAAAATTGTCATGAAAAGAATATCATGACTATTTTTAAATTTTTAAATTGAATATATTTAATTTATTTATTCATTTGATTCATTGAAATTACAATAAAACCTATCAATTTAAAAGAGGCAACATTCTATTATTGTACATTTAAAAAATAATGGTGCATCACAATCCACGTAAAAGCCAAACATATTTCATTGATATCACAATGCAAGTAAGAACTTTGTTCTTATATAAAGAAGTTTATATATAAAAGTTTGTAAATTACACTAAATGTTCCATAAAGCATAGAACAAAATTGAATATTTTGACAACTTGTACAATAACTGACAACTGAATGATAACTAACAATGTGGACGATAACTATCGATGCGAACGATCTTTACCTTGAACAAAGTATCTACACAATATAATGATAAAACTTTAAATGAATATTCACTACTACTTTTGATGCTAACACATATATTCCTCGAGATTTTATTAATATTGTAACTCAAAATCAGAAAATTTAAGCAAGAAAAAGCGAAAGGTATAAAAGTCAAACTTACTAGATAGTGGAGAAAAAATCTTCACTCCTTAGAATTCTTCACTCCTTGAACCTGAAAAGTAAACATGAACTAAATCATTGTTTGGTTGATTGTGTTGTGCAGTAAGAATACAACTACTATAGCTCTTTCAAATAATTATGTTGTATATGTACAACCAATGTGGCTACACAAAAATGTGTTTTGGCTCAAGAGACTCAACTTGTTAAACCATTGTTCTATTCATCAAATTATCCAGTTCTCATTTACCATGATAATGAAAGTGCAACAAAAATTGGCTGAAAACCATAAACGCATCAGAACAACATCATCATTATCAAAACTTTGAATTAAAAATTGCAATGGAGAATAAAAGTGTATTCCTATAACAACCTTACTCTGCTAATAACAACCTGAGTGCAAGCCAAGGTCGACATTTCCACTTGAATATGGTTGTCGAAAAGCATTTAAATGAACAAGAATAAAGACATTGTTCTTAAATCTCTCACAAAAAATGAACAAAAAGCTAAATAATTCTCTTTACATACTAGTTCCTTTATAGCTTAGACACTTAATAACATAACAGGGGCTAACAAACATTCATTTGTAAGTTTCAAGATTATTATATTTCGAACACACTTCATATCTCAACTCAACACGTCCAGGTTCTCATGTCAGCACACCTATAACTGGTATCAAATATTCCATTTTTCATAGTAACAAATATCAACCAATACACACAATATAACATCGAACACAACCTATAAATTAATTCCGCCACATCCCTTGCTAACTTTAACCAAATACCACCAATCATTCCATAAATTAGGATTAATCTCCTTTGCGCAGGGCCATGCTAATCTTCTCTATATCGTTCCATAGAATAATAACAATTATCAATTCTCTTAAATAAATTTAAACGAAAAGAAAAGTCCTAGCTTCTTACCTGTAACAAATCTGCCTTCAAACTCTTACAAGAGTCGACATCACCTACTAACCGAGAAGAGAGATTCTCCCCCACCAAAATTAGGCCTTGAAATTTGGTGGTCTTCCACAACCATGAGGCCTTGAAATTTCGTCTTGCCAACACCATAAGAAAATATAGACATAATAGCAAAAATAATAATAATAATAATAATCCAAATTTGAGTTAACAACAAAGGTTACAAAGAAATTTGGTAAACCATAGTAAATATCATAAGAAATTTGAATATGGGATAATTCTGGCACGAAGACTAGCTGTACAAGATTAATGGAAAAAAAGATATAAAGAAAAACATACCAATTACTCAAGGCATATAGACCCTTTATAACCAAACTTCCTACAAATAGAGAGGGCAAGTTTATATACTTCAAAATGCAATATGTAACACCTCGATTTTGCAAAGCAAAGCTCAAAAGGTGTGCCCGGCTCCTTTGTGCACTTGGGGCATTTACCTAAGGGGCTTTTTAAAAACAATGAATAGTGGTAGAACTAAATACTTCAGCTAAGTAAAACAACTTGTTATATTTGTGTACAAAATAATTAACTAAGTAATACAACTCGGTACCTGTCACTTTGAGCTTTAGAATTTAATCTAGACAAATTTGTCTTTGGTGTTCCAATCTACAAACATATAAAACAAACATGGTCGGGAGAAGAAAGATATGGGAATAAACAACTTTCTTTATCATCTTCAAAGAACACCTTCAGAATTGATAACACAATTCGTAGGTCAACAATTCTAACCAAAACCGTCTCCAAACAAAAAAAAAGGTTGATTTTTGTCCAGCATATGCTTTTAAGAAAATGAACATGGATCATAATCAATTCAATGCAATCTTATATTTATGCAAATAAGCTAACTAAATATGAAAGCTTACATAGGCATCCATGAATTTGAGTTGGCCATTACAAGGACACTAATCCTACAAAAGTATATGATGATGTCATTCAACTATAGAAGCAGAAGAGAAAATCGACCAATCTCCCAATAGATCGTGCTCTGTTCAATAAAGAAAACATTAGAAATTTAGAACTTTAATGAACATATTAAAATTTTCATGTCCCAAACTACCAAGTTGTATTTCCAATGAACGTTCGAGAGAAAGTAACAATGTATAAACATAGTCTAACAAAAATCGACATTGCTGATGTTTAAGACTAATTTTAGAGACATATCTAAGTAGACAACCCTCCCTAAGATTTGTCTTGTGATCCTCTTTGTGAATCTTGATGTTTAAGACTCAAACGTTGAATCTTGAGTAGTTAATCATGTATTAGTAAAAATGAGAAGAATAGTTTAGATTTATATATATATATATATATATCATTTATGTTCGTAGAGTTTACATGTCTAATCAAACTTTCTTGAGGGTTAAAATTACAATCTTTTATGTCAAAAAAATTTGGCAACACAACCATGTAACCCTCAAGAAAATTTGATTGCACTGTTATAGAGAACTAAGAAATATAACCCCATCATAACTCTAACAACAACCAAAAATAAAAAATAAAAAACTCTAACAACAACAAAAAAAAAGATAGAAGAATAGTTACCCAAAAATCAATGACTCCCTTTCCATAAGACTCTTAAAACTCTTTTATTAGTTCAACAATAATAGGAGTAGTGATTCGAGTTCATTACTTTTTGGACATATAATTGTGTTGATTGAGCTATTGCTTTAGTTGAGTAAAACTTCTCAAGCTCAAATAAACCAAAAAACGAATATGTCATAAAAAAAACGAATTACCAAAAAAGTGAGTTGTCATTTCAGGTAATCAAAATTAAGAGGTCGACAATTATAATGCAAAAATGGAAGTAAACAACCACCCTAAATTTTAGTACAAATATGTCAAGTTCCATTGGAATAGCTGATGAATGCTTGTGGATACAAATCACTAGATATTCAATATGTCTAGTTTCTGTGTTGAATCTCAAAAGAAACACAGTAAAGACAATATATAGTTGAAAGAATAGTTCTGGAAAAAACTACAATTTACTTCTCAAACATGATCTTGTTTCTTTGTATATAAATTACAGGATCTCTCTAGGTTAGGGAGCAATAGTAGAGGCACAATGTTTCAAAATGTTATGCTACAGAGCCAAAATTTGGATACTGCAGAAAATCTTCGACTAGAAATGAAAAACTTACTTTCCAAATATTAAAGGGTCTGCCTTACAAACTTTGAAATGTAAGGGTAAAAGGTTTTGATTTAGAAACATAGACCAAATAGAAACTACACTCCAAACAAAAGGACTAAAAAAATGTTTTCCCAAAAAAAAAGGAAGAAAAGTGGAAAAGAGAAAAAGAAATGTCAAATGCTTTTAAAAATTTACAAAAGCAGAGCAGGAAATAGCAGACGAGGTAAACAAAAAGAGAAGAAATTCTTTCTAACACCTTCCATTTCACAATAATGGCCCCAACAAACAAATTACAAATAGATCTCGCAGAACCCCATTCCAAGCTCCCATTTCACTAACACCCTTCAACAACCTACTTTGTTTTAAAGAAAGTGCAAATATAAAAATCAGCTACCAGAAAGCCTAAAAATGAGTTTTTATAATCAAAACTTAAAATTAAAAAATAATAAAACTCAACTTTCCCTCACCCCTCCTTGATCAACTCCCAATTGACTTACCAATCCTTCGCCAAACCTCTCCACACACACTAGATTCCAATTTCAGCTTCCCTAAGACAGATACCCCAATTTGATTTCAATCTCCCCCACCACCTAGACAAGAAAAGAGAAAACCTAGATAAATTTTGAATACAAACCTCCACAATGTTTTGCGCTTCAAATCCCGCCGTGAAAAACCACAAACTGCGCTTTAATCTTCTCCTTCAACAATGATTTCGACGCTCAAGGCTTCATCTTCGCGGAAATCATCTCTCCCTTCTCTTTTACTTTTGCGTTTTCCACCCTTTCTCATGACTGACCTTCTCCTTTTTCTCTTTTTTTTAAAGAAATTTTTACCCAAACACACTAGTAAATATATGTTTATATATATATATATATAAAATTATATTTACATTAAAAAATCCATACATACTTTTGTTAGAATGTTAGATTGTTTATGATAATCATAAAATTGTCATAATTTATTATAAAAAAAATCTTCACCAACTCAAAAAGCTTGTTTTTTTGCTTTTGTGATAGTTTTTAAATTTTTACTTTTTTTTTTTGTTCACTGTCATAGAAAGGTAAATTTGTAGTAGTGGTTACAAAATTTGAACCCACACGATAAAGCGCATATAATTTT
The DNA here is from genome assembly GCA_037833695.1 of Sechiopsis laciniata. Classification (NCBI taxonomy): domain Eukaryota; kingdom Viridiplantae; phylum Streptophyta; class Magnoliopsida; order Cucurbitales; family Cucurbitaceae; genus Sechiopsis; species Sechiopsis laciniata. The sequence goes on from JBBMKA010000026.1 coordinate 19,340,861, forward strand.
TAGCCATGCCTAATAGCCCCTCTAGCACGCCCACATATAAAAGATATTTTAAGTATTTTATAACATATTAATTTTAGAGTTTCCCATTAAAACAAATTAATTATAAATGGAGATGTGGATATCAATCTCCTTTTCTTGAATACTAAGCAAGTGTTTTGCCATCTAAACTACATCTCCTATCAGTGAATTGGAGATAAGATGTTTCAAAATTATATACAAAGGTAAAATACAATATTTTTCGAATATTATGGATATATAAATTTTATATAAAATAATATAATTGCGACACTTTAGCATTGAGCAATGAGCTACATGAACATCATAGGTTCATTTGCTTCAATTTTTATTAATTTAATTTACTTTCTCAGTTTACTTCAAAAATTGGGAACATTTTTATGCACACTAGTCATCACTTAAGGGGAATTTTTCAGTTTACACAATTGAAAATATTATAATAAAGATCAAAATTTCATCATAATTAAAAGAGTTGGGTCAATCTAAACTAGGGTCAATGATAAGGCATTAGATAATAAAACAACATAATATCTTTTTATATCCTTTCACCTTTAAAATGAAAGATTAATTACAATCACTTTTAAGAAAAAGTTGCATATTTACAAGTTAAGAAAGAACGTAGATGACATCAAATAATAATTGGTATATATCTTTTATATAGTGGTTCGAGAATCTCTCAATCTTTAAATATTATTGTTATGTAAAAAAAATGCAAACAACGAAATTATAAAAAAAAAATGTGAAAACAACACTCGATAACTCAACATAACTTGATGTAACGACAATTATATTATTCAAACTATATTTTTAAATGTCAAAGGAATCGGTAAAAAATTAAATTTTAAATAAGTGGTCATCCAAGATTAAATATCATCACTGCCTCTTAGTTCTTCTAAGTGCTCTTGACCACTAAGTTACTTACTAGAAAGTTTATTCAAATTATTTTTTAAAATTATATTTTATGAGTTATGTATTCAAATTTGTATAAAATGTCAATATTTTCATTGATCTTTTCACGTGTGAAAAATGAATTGACGTGAAGTTGAAATGGATTAACATGGCACCATTGCTTGTTCTCAAATAATTTCATCATTTATGTGATGAATTTGAATTTTGAATTGCAGCTTCAAATTATCAAAGAATAAAAGATGAAGTTGGTCAACCTGGCATCTTCAGCCTGCATAATCAGATCATGTTCTGAAAATTGGAAACATAGTGCCATTGTCTTCCTTTGAATAATCTACATTAACATTGCTCATACTTTGTCCATTAAATTGGAAGCAACATGTTTTTTCTTTCTTTACTATTTTAAATTAACCACTGAATACTAAAATCATTGAAGTTTTTTTTTTTTTTTTTTTTTTTCCTTTTTCTTTATATCAATTTTATATTTTAGCAAACATTTATATCAATACTGGTGGTTGATGTTATGGCTGTAATTTTTGTTTTATAATAAGGTTAGAAGATCCAACATTAAAAAGATGAAAGGAAATGTTAGGGACAGCATTAAGTTTCATCTTTTCCCCTTTTATCATAAATCTATTAAGAAAAAGAAACCCAATATGCTAATTATAGTTCCGAAAACTTATGATTGATTATATTTTAGTTTATTGACATTACAAATTTCAAAATAATTTTAATTATAGTGATATTAATTTAATCCAAAAGATGAAACCCAGTTTTTTTTTTTTTTTTTTTTAGAATCATGAAGGTTTAAAAGCAAATGAAATTGCATTTATTTGGCAAACAGGTAAACAAAATGATAGAATAATAAAAATGAAAAAAAAAAACATGACAGAAAAGAATCGAAGCCGTAAATTGCACAATCCACATAAATTTCAGGGATGTTCAGCAACCACTACAGCACAACCAAAATTTTTGGAGAAAAAGTCCAAAAACATATAATTATCATAAAATAATAAATTATAAAAAAAATGAAATAAGAAAACGTGAGCGGCAGGATTCGAACCTGCGCGGGCAAAGCCCACATGATTTCTAGTCATGCCCGATAACCACTCCGG
>JBBMKA010000026.1:19342996-19380196 GCA_037833695.1 Sechiopsis laciniata
AAGAATTCTTACAGTTTTCTCTCTACATTCTCTTCCCTACTTTTGCTTTCTATTTTGCTTTGTTCTTTACTCATGATATTTACTTTCTTTCCCATGAGTTTATAACAAGATGCAATTATTTTAAATTTTGACTACATTTGTAAATATTTTGTTAAAAGAGATTAGTCATTACAATTTTCCTAAATTTAATTTTATCCCTAACAAAGCATATTCATTTAGGTTGTCATGTTGGAAATTGCAATTAATTAATTATTTTCTATTTAGTAATTTAATTCTATTCCTATTTTTGTGGTCCATGATATCACTTACTCCACATCTTTTGTAACCAACTCCCATTAACCACACTTTTGTATTTTTCATTTGTCCTTATTTTTTAATGTGAATCATTGGCAGTGAAAGATAGAGAAATCTACCCACATAGAATATAGAGAGAATTACAAAACTCTATGTATTTTTTTTTCTTCAGTTGTTGGTCTATATACATACTATTCCCTTAAAAAAACCCACACCATTTGAGTTAGAAAGAGTGAGGGTGTAGAAGAACCAAGAACTCCGCGACCGATGAGTTTGTTGTTGTGTTCGTGTAGTAGTTCCAAGTAAACATTGACATTCATCTCGGTTAACAGAAATAATGGTTGGAGGTACACTTAATTTATTCTCATGCTTCTGCTGCTGGTGATTTATTTTAATCACATTTAGTTTTTGTGTTAGAAATATCTAACATGTCAAATTCATCGCAACAACAATTTAGTGTTTTTTTGTCTTTGAAAAGTCACCCCGAGATTACTTATGAATTTTGAATTTCTAAAATATATTTGATCAAATTGTTGCTAGGACATTTTAAATATTAATAATATGTTTATTCTACTTATTTTTCATGAAGGAAAACGAGTGTTAAACTTTAACATTTTTCATCTAAAATTTAAATGGTGGTGATGATTTTTGAAATTTTTTATACAAAACTTTAAACGTTTTCATCGATAAATTTATATTTGAAATCAGTTTAACGATATATTTGACATGAAATTTGTAATTAAACGATATTTTTTATTTTTATTATTAAAATTTTAAAATTAGGATTTTATTATTAATTAACATTGAAGAATCGGATATAATTCGTGCACCGAAGAATCAAGAGGGTTCTGGAATCATCTGCTTGGCCGCGTTTCTGTTTGTATAAATCAACCTTGCCGTCTTCTCAAACTCGATTCTTAACATTTCTGATTTTTCTTCTTCAATTAGCTTATTATTACTCGACGGCTATGGCGAAAGACGGTCCCAACTGGGATGGCTTGCTGAAATGGAGCCTCGCTCACTCCGACGGAACTCGACCAAATCGTAATGTGAGTTTTTTTTTTTTTTTTTTTTTTTTTTTCTAGATTATTCAAGAACTCAGATCTGTTTCTCCATTTTGATTGTTTTGTGGGTCGGATTATTGTTGTTGAAGCTGTTTGTTAGTAGCTGTCTTATTCTGATTGTAGTAGATGTTGTTTTTAAAGATAGTTGTAAGAATTACTATGGTGGAACGAGATATTGTTTGCTTATACATGACATTCTAGAAATGGAAATGAATTTCTAAGCTTAATCGTGTATCTCTTTAACCCTAATATGCGATTTCTTTGAAGTCTTATTGTAGTATTTTACCCTGTCTTGGCATTAGGTACGAGACCTAGTAATCAAAATGTTAGGGCTCGAAACCCATCTTAAATATTATTAAACTAAAAACAAAAAAAAAACCATCATGTGGGGTAGTGGTCAAGAGGCCTTGGGCGCTAGAAGGTGATGAGTTCAATCTAGATGTTATAGGGTCAGGCAGTCCCGTGACATTTGTCAAGGTGCACCCAGACAGTATCTAGATGGTTTTGACCAATTGGGAAGTCCTTTGTGTTTCACCCCCTTTAAATAATGAGTAGTTTAGTGATCAAGAGGGCCTTGGAAAACTAAGAGGTAATTTCTGAGTTCAATCTATAATGGCCATTTATCAAGAAATTAATTTTCTATGAGTTTCTTAATGTTGTAGAGATCAGTATGTCTGCATGCGAGCTTGCTTGCCTAGTCATTTATATAAAAGAAAAAGTATTTTACTATGGCAATCGATGTTCATTTTATGTGTTCCCTGCATAACTAATTACATAATGGTGCTGATTTACGTTTTTTTCTCCAGTGAGGAGGACCGGAAATGGTTTATGGAAGCAGTGCAGGCCCAGACTGTTGATGTTGTTAAGCGCATGAAAGAGATAACCCAGGTGATGCAGACTCCTGAGCAGACCTTGGAAGCTCAAGGAGTTATTCCAGAAGATATTGAAGGTACTTTCATCGAAGGTTCTATTTCCTTATCAAGACATTTCCTAAACTATTTTGTTCAATTTTCAATTTTGCAGATATGCTTGATGAACTACAAGAGCATGTGGAGTCGATTGACATGGCCAATGGTAAAGTACTCTCTTTATTTCATTGGATACGATAATAGCTGTGCAGATGTGGATTGTTTGTTTCTATGACGCTCAACAAGGGAGCATGATATGATATGTTTTCATTCGTTGAAGGAAAAAGATTGGTTCAAGTATGGTCTTTGTAGTTTATATACGCTTTTGCAAATTATACGGGTTTAAGTGCGCCTAGTTTATATAACAAGCACTATTTGAGAAATTGATGCTGTTTCTAGTATACTCACACAACAGTTATGTAGTATGTCTTGGGGGTGCTTCTGCCAAGGGGGATTGGGTGTTGCTGGCAACAGCCAATTGGTTTCGAGCTGTTACTTCCTCTAGTTTTTCTTAGTTGTGAAATAATTATGATAGGTTTGGCTATTTAGCGAATTGGGATTAATATAGGGTATATGGGCAATTAGTTAGAGAGTTTGTTAAAGAATATGATTATAGATAAGAGGGAATTGGGTAGTGAAAGGAAAATATTGAGTTAATTCTTAGTGGGCTCAAGAGAATGGGAGGTTCAAAGTTTCTATCAAAATTTGGTTTATTTTGTAGTTTTCTTGTTATTTGATATCAATATAGATCTTGGATCTATCAGATTACTAACGAGAGCTCTCTTCTGGATCAGTAAAAAGATCACTATTGAGTTTATGATACGACTTCTTTGAGTTAAAATCTTTCTCATTAGTTATATTTTCTTTGATAGACCTTCACTCCGTGGGTGGGCTGCTTCCTCTTCTTGGATACCTTAAGAATTCACATGCAAATATTCGAGCCAAGGCTGCAGACGTCGTGACAACTATTGTACAGAATAATCCACGAAGTCAACAAATGGTGATGGAATTGAATGGTTTAGAGTCTCTACTCTTAAACTTTACTTCAGACTCTGATGTCACTGCACGAACCAAAGCTCTCGGTGCTATATCCTGTAAGTACATAATTACTCATTCCTTTTTTCGGATGCAACGCCCAATTTGTATCTCTGTTTGAGCATAGGAGTTCCCATATATGTTGCTGACTCTGGCTGGACTACTTTCTTTGCAGCTTTGATTCGACACAACAAACCCGGTATTGCTGCATTCCGGCTTGCAAATGGTTATGCAGGCCTAAGAGACGCTCTTGGCTCTGAGAGTGTGAGATTTCAAAGGTAATTATGTTATAATTCGTAATAGATCGAGTCTCTGTTTCTTTGTTATACAAGTACTCATGGAGAGAACCATTGTGCAGGAAAGCCCTCAACTTAATCAATTACCTGCTACATGAAAATACTTCCGATTGCCACATTGTGAACGAGCTTGGATTTCCTCGCATCATGCTACACCTTGCATCCAGTGATGATGCCGAAGTTCGGGAAGCTGCTCTTCGTGGCCTCCTCGAACTAGCTAAGGACAAGACAGGTGAGAATGGTGGAGGATTAGGTGAAGACGATGACAAGTTAAGACAACTTCTTGAGGAACGGATAAAGGGAATCAGCTTACTGTCTCCTGAAGATCTCGGCGCAGCTAGGGAAGAAAGACTGCTTGTCGATTCACTCTGGAATGCCTGCTACAATGAGCCATCATCTCTCCGTGAAAAGGGGCTTCTTGTTCTTCCTGGGGAGGACGCACCACCACCCGATGTTGCTAGTAAGCATTTCGAGCCTCCTTTGCGAGCCTGGTCAGGAAGACCTGTGGCTGATGCAAGTCCTAAACCTGAAAAGAAAGAAGCTCCTTTATTGCTAGGCTTAGGTCCTGCTCCTACACTCGAGGCTAGAGACGATACTTCTAGTTCTGCAGTGAATAGTAACCGAGAAGCGGATTCAACCTCATAACTTGGACTGTATTACTGTTTTCTACTGTTTAATGATCTTGATTTTCATTTTCGCCTCCGCTTTCAAAACGACCAATGCTGCCTTGGATGTCAAAAAGATCAAACAGCTAGCAGCCTTACAATTCTCTTCTATATAGTCAAGGTTGTGTTGTAGTTTTATGCCATCCCCAATATATTTGTTAGCATTTCCATTGCCATAGAATTCAATTTTTGTTACATATTGGATTTAGAATGAGAAGATCAAGAACTGTGGAACTTAATGATGCGTAAAAAGAATTCAATTAAGATACTATAGATTGAATTGATTGCTTCCAATTTTCCTATTGTAGAACAAACCAAAATGTTAGAACGATCTTCCCATTAGTTAGAGCCTCGAGTTGTATGCCTTTCTTGGAATTAAGGTACCTATGTCTCGTAAAATAACTTTTCATTCTTTAAAATAGATTTTAAACTATAATAATATGAAACTATTTACCATTAAAATATTGATTACAACAAAATCTATAGAATAATTACAACAAAATCTATAGAATAATTTAGTCCTATAATTGTTTGTTATCAATGTTTTAATAAATACTTGTTTATATGTAAGAAAATTTGTTCATGAAGTATTGCTTTAGTCATTCATTTAGATTATAGGTTTTCTCTTATGAATTCGCTTGTCAGAAGATAATTGTTTTTAAACCGTCAATTTAATTATGAACAATGTTCGGTTATTTTTTGTTGTTGTATTCACTATGAATGTTTAGAGAATTCACTTTCACTTATATTTTAGGGAATTCACTTTCACTTATATTTCATTTATGAATGAAAATGTTTTTTATTCCAAAAATTCAATTCTATTAATGTTGTGTGATGTTTTTATATATTTTTACGTAAGTATTATATTTTACCATATATGTTTACACAAGTATAAAATATTTATAATGTTTTAAATTAAAATTAAGCCTAACAGCCATCTACAACTAAGGACATAACGAGAAGTCATACTATAAGCCTTGGGGCAAATGCAGGGGCTTCTTCAACACATTCAACCCCTCCCCGACCACTTGTTCGGCACAAATTACGACTTCACAACTCAAAATTCAGGGAATAGTAGGGGAAGGAGAGACTCCGCTTTGCTGAAGGCAATAATCAAAACTTAGGAAGCAACAACCGAGAATTCGGTTAAATGTATCCTCTATATAAAGGAAGGAGAGTAAAGGTCATAGGGTTTAGAGTAACCTACCCCCTTGAATTCTTTTGTGGGTATTAGTGTTATGTGTTATTTTTTTGTATAGGTCACACACACCTTGAGGACAACTTGTCTTAGAAATATAGGGTGTTGCCAAGTACTTACTCGGAGCATTTGAGAGCGAGGGTTTGCTTCTAAGTGTCATAAACTTAGGTCTCATCTGGTAATAATTTCTACATCTATCAATATAGCTCTGATTTTATTGTAAGGTTAGTAACTTAGGTCTCGCTTGATAACGATATTGTTTCTCGTTTCTTGTTTTTTAGTTCTTATTTCTCGTTTCTTGTTTTTTTAGAATAAAAACAAGAATATGTTTGATAACTGTTTCTAGTTTCATAATAATAATAAAAAAAAAAGAAAAAAGAAACGGAACCAAAGTTGTTTGATAATTGTTTTTCGTTTCTTATTTCTTATTTTGTTTATAAACAATTTTTGATTTCTTAAAATATATAACATGCATTAAAATATTTAAAAGTCAAAAGTTTACATATTTTAGTATAAATAAATAAATAAATATATAATGAATTTTAATGTGAAGTAACAACAAATTTAATAGGTTCACATATATCGTTTTTCACAAATGAAATGATTCAAAAATGTTATGGTTGTAAAATATTAAGGTAGTGTCAAATGTATATTTTATGCCCCATTTAATACCATTTCGTTTTCTATTTTCTATTTTTGTTTTTTATTTTTTAAAAATAGGTTTGTTTGATAATTAATTTAGTTTTTTTTTTTGTTTTAAAAATATTAAAGGAATTTAAAAAAAAAAAAAAAAGTTTTTAAAAACGAGTTTTTTTCCTTGAAAAATGTTGAAAAAATGATAAAAATACGTCATAAATAATGGTTGAACTCGCAACTTTAAAATTTATTTGATAAATAATATTTTAAAATAGTTGTATTTTATTTTATTAAATATTAAAAACAATAAAAGTTAGATTTTTTTAAAAATAAAAATATTTATCAATCATATTTTTAGTTCTCAGTTTTTTTAAAAACGAAAAACAATCGTTAAACATGTGTGGTTTCTATTTTTTAAAACAAAAAAAAAAGAAAAAAAAGAAAATAGTTATCAAACCGGGTCTTAGTAAACAAATATCCCATAATACCAAATTTGTTGTGGGTTCTAAGTGTATTAAAAACAGAACAATAAATACATATACATATTACAAAATTTAAAAATCAAATCATAAATTATAAATAAAAAAAAGGGACAATTAGGGAAATGACTAGAATTTAGAAACTAATTAGGAACGTGGCTAAAGATTTTTAAACTTTAAATTTATGTCTTTTTTTAATTTCTGAATTTTAATATAGAAAGTAGTTTACAATTGAACCCCTCTTATATTTGATAGAATTTCTTTTTAATCTATTTTAAATAAATTATTTGTAACTAGGTTTTTTAATCAAGAAATATCTAAAACAACCTAACTAATTCTAAAAACGTAGTCAAACATAATTAAATCAACAATTATAAAATACCACGAAATTAGCGATTTTGAAAATTTTAAAAATTTATACGTAATTTAGAAATTTTATTCTTAACGTTCACAAATATAGCTATACATCCATTTCCCATAAGTCGTACATACTCTCATTGGTCGGTGTGAATATTGTAAGTTTGGTTAAATATAAATTAAAAAATGGTTAGGAATAGTACTTGAGCTTGAGTTTTATGAGCGTCTTAAATATCCGTTTTTGAAGAAAATGAAAAGTTCATTTTTATTCTTTCTTCTTCTTGAACAACCCTCGCAAAAATCCTCCACCCTTGTATTTGTGATTGATGATAGCCTCGCGTTGAAAAATCCGACCACAAGAGAAATACATGCATTTTGTTGGGCTCTGATTCTCAAGACTTCGAAAGAGACTGACATTGGAGCCACGTTTCTAAAGATACAAACGTTTCTAGTGTAGGCTTTTAAATCTCTTTTGGTGCTCCGACATTTTTTCCAGCGTAAGCTTCCAAATCTCTCAAATGGCTCTGGTTTTTAAAGATATTAACGTCTAAAATTGAATTCCTACTTTATTGGGATTTTGTTTTTTTTTTTTTTAATTTTTTAATTTTTTAATTATTTTTTTTTGCATATGTTAGACATGGTTGACATATATTTTATACTTAATAGAATTCCTACTTTGTAGGGATTATATTTTTCTTTATTTTATTATTTTTTTTTATTTCGCATATGTTAGATATTGGTTGCACGTATTCTATACATATCCTATGTTGGTTACTATTGCCACCTATTCTTTACAGAGTATTGATGCATATGTTAGTTACGTTAGTGTTGTCACTTGTATATATTATGTGAGTAACGTTGTTTCTTTGTTTTTTTTTTTTGCATAAGTTAGACATTGTTGGCACATATTATGTACATATCATGTTATAATAAGGGTGCATATGTTGGTTACTATTGCCTATTTATATATTTTGTGAATAACGTTGTTTTTTTTTTAAGTTTATGCATATTTTACACAATGTTGGCACAAGTTTCTCTTCAAAGGTAAGATCAAGAGTTCAAATAGCACAAAATTAAACACATGCGACGAATATGAAATTATGCACTGCATATGTAGACTATGTCTGTACATCCATTGTACATCATGATTTAAGCACATGCGATGGATCAGTCACATAATGCGCGAAGCATAGAAACTCTGCCTAGTCATCCAATGTAAGACCGAGACCTCATTTATGCTATGTATTTATTCGTTCTTGTTGTGTTATAGCTATTAATTTTTTTTTGGAATGTGTATATAAGTATGAATTGATTCATTATAATACATTGCTCTCCTAAATATGTCCATGTGCCTCTTATCACCTTTGACACTATTTATGTTTTCCGAAATTATACACCGCATATGTAGTCCCTACAATTTATCAGCATGCGCTATGTTTGTGTAAACAAGAAATGGAAACTGTTATTAAACAAGTCTTTTTCTAAAAAAATAAAAAATAGAAATGAAAAACAAGAATCGAAAACATTATCAATATTTGGAGAAAAAAATGATTGTGTTTAAAGTAAAAGAGAAGAATTGATACACCACCAATAACTCACGTTTATCAATGGAGAAGAGTTCTCTAGTTGTTACCGTTTTGTTATGGTCTGTTAGGATGTTTAACCGAATCGGCCATTTTGGTTAAGTTACTTCTTGAAATTGTAGTAGCTATAAAAGAGTTGATTGTATTCATTCTGGTACAAAAGAGTTGTACTGTATGATTACTAAGAAATGATTTTTGGTGGTTCAAATAAGAGGAAGAGAATAATTTTCCTTCAAATTATTCTCGTTCTTTTTGTCTCGAACACTTGTCACCTCCTACATATGACCGATTTTTCACATATTGATGTAATAAGAAAGAAATTTCCAATAAATACATTCAGAGGCACAGATAAAAGGTCCCAAGGCAGAAGCAAACAACTTGAGTTCCAGTAAATTACAAAATTGGAAAGATTTAGAATCGAAGATTATTTAAGAAAGAACTTCAAGAGCAGAAAGAGAATCGTACAACCTGCCGTCTCCTGAGTCTTCAATCCTGCAACTTTCACTTCATAAAGCAAACTAGCTACATGGGGATTTTTCACATTTCATGGTAAATTTCCAAGTGTCGAAGTGAAATCTCGATATCGATAAGTCCCGTCTTAACTTGAGAGGTCTCAAGCAGGAAACCATGGAATTCATATATAGCAAGATGTTAAACAAACCATAATTGTATGGGGAAGCTTCCATTTAGCTCATTGCAGCTCGTACGACGAGAAGCTGAAACCCGATCTTCCCTCATTTGTAGATTTAAGTTCAAGCTTCTGAAATGGGCTGCAGATTCAAGAAGTAATTGTCAATCAGTTTGCAAGAGCAGAGGAAAGTTGTATTTAGTATGTGCTTATCAAAAGGATTCATATCACCAAAAGGAGCAGAGCTGCAATAGCATCATTTATAACCCAATTATCAAGAAGTTATATGTTCGAATCTCCCAATTATGATCAAATTCAAAAAATAAAAAATAAAAAATCCATACCTGCTATTAGGATCATAATAGAAGCCACTGATAGAACCATCGCTACAAGAGAAGCAAACATAATAAAAACCAGCTATAGTTAACCCACAATCGGTTCCAACATTCACAAAGTATTGCTCTTTCCATCTCTGCACCAACAATCCGAAGTAATCATAATTCTTAAGTTTAAGAAGATAATTATATTTATGGTCATTGAAGCATCAGGTGTGAGAGGGGGATCAATACCATAAATATGCACGGATAATTACTAAGATCCAAAGATTTTCCACCATCAACTTCCACCTGGTTCTGGAACAGATATTCCAAAAAGGTAAAAGTAAACAAACCATTTTCTATGGAGCTAAAAGTACTCAATGAAGGAATGTATTGACTATGGATCATCACCAACAAAGGGCAAAATGATGGAAATTTGGTCCAGTGCCTAATATCATCTTCTGGTCTGAAAAATGGTAAAAAAAAGCTTCTGAAAAAGGTTTAAGTTTTGATGTTCCTACTGAGATCAAAGTCCATATCTGCAATAAGTTGGTTTTGAAACAGTATGATTCAATATACATTAATTACATACGCTGCTTGCCATTTTCCAGTGAAGAAATTATAATTCTTGCCATCTACGATTTCTCCTTCCCAAAAGGTTACTACCTGTCACAATCAGAAAAAACAAAATGAAATTTTGAATGAAGCTATAATAGTATCAGTCCAAATAAGGCTTTAGATACTTTCAGTAGATTCCAGCACCCAAGTTTTTCAAACCATGGATTCAAGCTGGTGTAGTTTTTCAAATAGAATTGGACCAAGTAATTCATGAACCCAGTATTGTCAGACGTTTAGTTTATATATCAGTAATTATGAACTGCTACTAAATAGCTATGAGATGCTTTGTCATTAACCTAAAAAAGTAACTTCAACCTTTAACCATTTCAATGTCGGCTCTTTTTTACTACCGTTCATCTCAATCTTCAACTTTGATTGATTCACTCTATCGTAATTTGAACTGAACAGAAATCCGACCTCCAAAGAATGTCTTGGATCTTCTTGTGGAAGCCTGATAAAGGTATCAGTACCTTTACAGGAGTAATAATACTGCAAACAAATATGATACAAACTGGACCGCAAAACTATTCTAATAATGCTATAGAAATGACCCTTGGTCCGTATTACAGATTCAACAAGCAACAGAACAAAAGACTGAATAAGAAAACAGAATTGAAACTAATAAACCGACCGGTGTATTCGAGAGCACCAGAATCCCTCCCCCTAAGTATTCCGACTTAATCTTTACCAAAAAGTTGCCCCTTCCTTGCTCCTTCTTCTCTATTTAACTTCCCTTCTCCTCCTAATTCGGTGGTCCCCTGTTCTGCTCCACCACCCCACTACTTGCGCCCGCCTGTACTTCCCCCAGCTTCTCTTTTCTCTTCCTGACATACGTACACGCATAAGGTGCGTTATGTTTCTCCTTTTCTTGCTGATTTGTCCAGTTCCCAACGGTTCCTTCCCTTGTTGTCATTCGATGTCCACTAGGGGTCCTAACAAAGCCTTACTATGAAAGGAAAGGCCAAAATTCTATGGTTTAATGCTTTGTTGATCATTCTCAAGCTATGGTTGAATATGAATCGGAGAACCTTTGAAGGTTCTCTTTAGATTTTTATTGTACTTTGAGGCTTTATTTAATTTCTTTTAGTTCTTTTGGTGTTAATAGAAATAAAAGAAACGCTGAAGAAGAGGCAATAGTCCAAACACCTCTCAACTCTCCTGCCACTCTCTACTCCAACTAGAGCTATTCTTGCAATATTTTTAAAATGAACGGAAATACTTGTGATTCTATCATTTTAAATAATTTTATACTTGAAATATATATGGAGAAGATTGCTAGTGATATTGCTAGCAAAGGCTTGGAATACAAATTAATATTAAAAACTCATAAGACTTGCAATAAACGTGCAGAGAAGAAAACATGATAAGGCCTGTTTCCAAAAAAAAAAGAAAAGAAGAAATGATGGAGCTCTAAAAAAAATGAGAATAGGAATGCCATCATCCACCCATGGAAAAATCATGAAATAAATGAGCACCCAACACTAATAACAATGTCATGAGATAAAACAAGTTTACAAAAGAATATGAACAAAATTAAAACAAGCAGGCTGTGTTTCCTGTTGTAGAAAAGAAATATGGAGAACTTTAACTCAATATAAATAGAAAACAGCAACCATACTACCATATTATACACATCAAAGTTCAATGGATTATGGAAGATAATGTAGAATCACAACCATGGAGAAATGACTGCATCTTCTCTGACAATACTCAACATAGCGAGAACTTAATTGAATCAATCACTTTTCTAGCTTTGTCATGGGCCCACAATTCCATGCCTTTTAAAGATTATAGTTTTAATAGTTTGCTACATCATTGGCATGGTTTTTTGTAAATTTCATCGGTTTTTACATTGTTTTTTGTAACTCTTCATTTTATCAATGAAAGTTTTCTGTTTCTTATCAAAAAAAAGAAAACCATAGAATTCTCACACAACACAATATACTAGAAACGATTGATCAGCCCATAAAAATCACAAATTGTGGGTAAACAAGAAAAGATATGCAAACATGTTGAATCGTGTTAAATCACCAGTCAACCTAAAAGCTTAAGCTAGTAGGTTGGAGTAAATTTAATTATGTCAACCAACAAAGCATCATACATACACCATACATATGATAGTAATCAAGAAAAATTCTTTTAGCTTGAAATGTCAAGACTCAAGATCACAAACATGTTAATGTTTAGTCCTCATAGGTAACAAACAACGAGTTTACCGGCGTGTCTGCCATGGGCACATTGAGAGCCTCCATCGTGCCACAGAGATACCCATGTTCAAGATCCATCCCCTGTATTCGTACATTTACCCTCCACGCCTCATCCTTTTGATTATTAGAAACATTTTGGGTACCAGAGAATGCCTGGTACATAAATCTAAAGGTCACTTGAAAGATAATTTCAACAATTAAACCCAAAATCAAAATGACATAAGATTAACTGGTTGAACACAGAATTAACAAATATCAACCTGTCCAACACTCAACAGCGTACAAGCTTGAGGAGTACTCGACCTAGCATCAGTACCTACCAGAAAAAATTTGGATGAGAAACTCAAATCAATTTCCAAAAAGCAACTTACGTACCGAAAACAGTGTCTCTATGGGGGTGTTTGTTTGACGTAATTAATGAGTTTTTACAACCCCTCTTCAAACAATCATATCCAAACCAGTTATTGAAATCACTCAAAATTTCCAAAAAGCAACTTACATACCGAAAACAGTGTCTCTATGGGGGTGTTTGTTTGACGTAATTAACGAGTTTTTTACAACCCCTCTTCAAACAATCACATCCAAACCAGTTATTGTAATCACTCAAAATTATCATTCATTTCCAGTTCCTCAAATTAATCACTCATTTCTAATAACTTATTTCTAACCACTAAAAAAAATCATTCATTTCTAATCACTCATTTCTAACCATTCAAAATATTCACTCATTTCTAGCCCCTTAAAATTTTCACTCATTTTTAACCACATACAAACAAGTTATCGTCTACGACCCCTCTACAAAAACCATCATTCAAGCGAGTTATTAACTATAACTCCTCTATGAATAACTACGTCCAAAAGAATTATTACTAAAACTCAAATTTATAATCACTCAAAATAACCCTTCATTTATAATCACACTCTATAATTCCACACCTAAACACATTCTATTGAGTGAGACCAGACTAATCTACAATCTTCAATGAATCGCAATCAAACCCGATCAAATAATAAGCTCATCAACCAACCGAGAAATCAAACAAAACAGGAACACAGATTTCGTCTTAGGTTTCTGAGCTAATTGATACAAGTTAATCCATGGATGATGTATCGCAAAAGAAAAACCCTAGTTTCAGAATCGATTACAGCTACGCGTGAGGGAAAATTTAGGGGAAGAATCGATGATTAATGTGGAATTACCTGAAATTTGAGAAGGTGCAGAGCTCTCAACTCGCACCGGCATCTTTTTCCGGCTGAATTTCCGGTGGGGTTGCAATTAGCAAGCAGTTTAGTGGTAAATTGTAATTGTCTAACCATAAAACTAAACCTGTAAAAACTGGGAAGGGACCATTGAGATGAGAGAATTGAAAAATAGCCTCTGAATGTTTTTTATTTGAAATATTGACTATAGCAGTTTTCCTTTGGCTTTTTGTGATATTAGTTTGGTTTTCTTCGATTTAAAGTCAAATCGAGAATCAAAACGATTCAATCAATTTAACAAAAAGAGAAACCCAGTCAATGTCCAATAAAAGACAAAACTATTGGGTTCAGTTTTCTCGGTTTTTAGGCCAAACCTAGAAGATTCGATCCAATTGGTTTGACAAAAAGAGCAATCGAACCAATGTCCAATAAAGGACAAAATTATTGGCTTGATTTTCATTGATTTGAACCCCTACGATTTAATTCTTTTTACTATTTTACTTGCTATTTAATTCAAACCCCTGTTTGAATAATTTTTTTTTTCTCAAAATTTATAATTAAATTAAACAAAAATAATTAGTCATTTACAAATAAACATTAAACTAACATATAAAAAGAAAAAATGAAAGTAAATAATCATTATTGGTTCGGTTCAGGTTTTATTGGTTTTTACAAACAGAAACCGATTCGATTAAATAACTTTCAGTTTTCTTCAAATAAAAACCAACATGTCCAATATTATGTAAAAAATCCAAACCAATCTATGGATCGTTTTGGTTCGGTTCGATTTTATTGGTTTTTAATTTTTATTATCAACCCTAATATTTGGTGGCACATAAATATTTTATAAAAAAAAACTAACATAAAAGAAAAAAAAAAATTATGTGCACCTATTTGGTACCACATAGGTGAAGTAAAGATTCCCGCTTATGTAGGGAAGTATTTCTCAATTTTAATACGACTACCTATACTTGAATCTCTCATTTATTTTTCGTTCATGATATTCTATTATTTTTCATGGAGAATAAAGAAGATTGCCTTAAAACTAAAGATATCCTTTTGTATTATGAGAAAGCTTTAGGCCAAACTATTAATTATAACAAGTCCGTTATGTTATTTAGTGGGAATGTCAAAGCTGAAGTTAGTGCTAAGCTCAATAGTATGTTGGGGGTTAAGGTGAATGAAAATCTTAGGGTTCATTTGGGTATGCCCTACCAAAATGGCAGAAACAAGAAGTACAACGTCCTGAAATTTCCAACTTCTTGATTTAGTGAGTCTTAGATAAATTATTTTGAATTCTATAATTTGGACCAATTTTGTAACCTTGCAATTAATTAATTTAATGTTTATTTCATTTAAAAGAAATATTCTAGTTTGTTGTTTGGGATTCCTAATTTATCGAGTGGTTTGAAATATGGATCTCTATATTTATGAGATATTTAACCTCTTTCTTATTTATTTATTTATTTATTTTTGAATTAAACCTCTCCCTTATTTGAAAAGAACAGGTTTATTTTTAACCTAATTTACTTCTATTTAAAGGAATGCACAAAACCCTAGGCAAACCCCCACTACCAAGCAAACCTCATCTTCAACCTCCCTCTCTTTCTCTCTCACTTTTCACTAAAAAACCCACAGCCCCACTTCTTCTCTTCTCCTTTCGTCCGCCTACACCACCCAGTCGCAACCACTCGCACACCCTGCCTCACGCGCATACCACCGCCGTGCACACCACACCTCACGTGCACACCACCACCGTGCACACCATGCCTCACGCTGTCGTTGTCGTCTGCACGCCGCCGCTGCCGTCGGCGCAAGTTGTTGCCACCTGTTGTGTTGGATTCCGACCAAGCTTTGGGTATGGTTGTTGATCTTTTACCCTTGTTTTCAATTGATTTTGTTGACCCTTGTTAAATGTTGACCCATCTTGACCCTTTGACTATTTGACCAGCCACATTAGCTTTGACAGTTTGACCAGCCACATCAGCTTTGACTGTTGACCTGATTTGACCAGATTTGACCCATTAGGTAATTTCGGCGTACTGAGTTTGTTTTCGGCAGTTTAAGGTGCCAATTTTGATCCAATTTCATGTTATAGGTCCCGGAAGTCAGAAAAGCTGAGGAGATGCATTCTAGGCTTGGAATTGTAGAACCTTTGGACCCAACCAAGGTAAGAGAATTTTTGCTAAGATGTAAACATTAGTATTGTTTGAGGTGTTTGATGCTCATTATTACTATTATTGAGGGGTTAATGCCCATTGTATGTATTAATGAGGGGTTTAGTGTCCATTAGTATTATTTGAGGGGTTGATGCCCATAATCATTATTATTTATTGAGCGGTTTAGTGCCCATTATTATTTATTGAGCGGTTTAGTGCCCATTATTATTTATTGAGCGGTTTAGTACCAATTATTATTTATTCAGGGGTTTTGTGCCCAATGTTGTTATAGATAATTGGTGCCTATTTGTCTTATACATGCTACATATCCTGCACTGGGATCTTTACTGAGTTTAAGATTCCCTCTTTCTTCTGTGGTTTTCCACAAGTACACACGTGATGTACCAGGGTGGATGATTGGAGCTGAGGGACCATGGGATGAGTATGTATTTATTTATTGAATGTAGTTGTTATTTTTTTTTAAATCTTATTTTCCGCACAAACTGGATTTTGAGGCATGTTACCTTGCATTACGGATTTTTATTTGTTTTACTTAGGTTAGCTGAATTGGTTGGTTGACTTTTTTAAAATTGGAGTTAAATTTAATTTCAATGAATGAGTGTTATTCAGCATGCCTCGTACGTTGTGTTAAATTCATGCATTTATGGTAGAGACCTAGATTGAGACCCTAGATTGGGTCAGGTCCTTACAAGAAGGCTCTCTTTCAATCTATCAAAGGGAGACTGGAAAAATGCCTCCAGGTCTTGAAAGGAAAAATGCTTTCGAGAAGGGGTAAAGAAATGTTGATTAAGGCGATTGGGAAGGTGATTCCTACGCATACCATGAGCTGCTTTAGATTGTCCGAGTATTTTAATGAGGAATTGAAAAGTTTGTGTGCTAGGTTTTGGTGGGGTGATGCTAATAATTAAAACAGGAAGCACTGGGTGAGTTAGAAAAAGTTACGGAATAGTAAGGGTATGAGCGATTTGGGTTTCAGAAACCCTAATTTGTTTAATCAGGCTCTTCTATAGCTCGAGAATCTTGAGAAATCCTGATAGTCTGTTAAGCTGGGTGTTAAGGGACAAGTACTTTAAATTTGGTGATCTCATGAAAGCTCTGCTTGGAAAGAATCCATCTTTTGCTTGACATAGTATTATTTTGGGAAGAGATCTTTTTTAGAAAGGTTGTGGTGGAAAGTGGAAAATGGGAGAAGGATTTCCATTGGCAGTGATTCGTGGATTCGTAGAGAAGGGAATTCATTTGCCAATGGAGTTTAGGTTTATTGTGAAGACAATTTGGTTTCTGATCTTGTTTTAGATGGTAATAGGTGGAATGCTCAACTCATTATGGATATTTTTTGTGCTGAAGATGCATCGGTGATTATCAATACGCTATTGAGCGGATCGGATGTGGCTGATGTGATCATTTAGAATCACAAATCGATTGGCCAGTTTTCTCTTAAAAGTGTTTATCATTTGGCTTACAATTTGGCAAATGGTAATATCCCTTATTCTTCTGATTTGAGACCATAGATTTTTTCGTGGAATAGCTTTCGGAACGTCAAAGTCTCCTTGAAGGTTAAAATTGGGGCATGGAGTATTATTTTTAATGAAACCCATTCTAAGTACAATATTTATAATAAGGGGATTGATATCGATGTAGTTTGCCCTATTTGTTGTAAGGGTAGAGAGTCTAATGTGTATATTTTAAGAGATTGCAAATTCTCTATTTGTGCCTGGTTAAATATGTTTCTTTGGTTTGCCAGTTTTAGCAATTTTTTCAGGCTAGTGGAGATATGGTTAAACTTTATAGAAAAGTTATTTCATAGAATTGTGAAAATTGAGAAGGGTAAAACTCTGGTTATTATATAGAGTCTTTGGAACTTCAGAAACTTGGTTATTAATAATAAATCTTCTGTGGAGTTACATAAACTGCAAGAGATGATTGATATGAATACTAACTCTCATAATTTGAATTTTACTAGTCCTTTAATATGATTCCCATTACTCCAGGAGCCACTCATGTTGGATCGGTATGACAACCCTAGAGGGGGGTGAATAGAGTTTCTCAAACTTTATGAAACTTTTTTCGAATGAAGATTAAATTAAACAAGTTAATGACATATTTAAGAACAATTAATTTAGCCAATAATAGGTGCAAACTAGTTAACTTCAAATTAAACAATAAGTAAACAAAGACCAATTTGAAGCACTCTATTTAATTATAATATTAAGATTGGTAAAGACTATGTCAAGATAAAATTAAACCAACCAAAATAAAATATATAAGAAAAATTAATATAATATAACAATAAATTAATTGAAAAATTAAAAGAAGATAAGGATAGAGAAATTGACACTGTGAATTTATAGTGGTTCGGTATGCCTACTTCATTCCCCAAACACCTCTTGGGTATTCCACTAAAACAATGAAAACTATTTCCACGGCTTAGAGTCAAACTGTTACAACGTTATTTTTGCGGAAGCAAGAACAAACTCGATCTTTTCCACGGTTTAAAATCAAATCGTTACAACTTCTATTTTACGGGATCAAGAGAAACTCTTACAATGGTTGGAAATTAAAGTTCAAGATGAACAAACTCTCTCAAATAGTAGATTTACAAATTTAACTCTTACAAGTTAGTCCTCACAATACAATAATTTCTCTCACATGAATAAAATGAAAATAAAGAAATTGAAAGTTTGGAGAGAGCAACAATGGAAGCTTATTTATTTTGAAGGATTGAGAAATATAAAATTTTGGTGTCTTCATTTGGAGGAGAGGATGTAGCTTAAATAGACACAAAGATGCAAAGTTACCGTTAGACATAATGCATAATAATATTAAATAATCAAAGTTACCGTTAGACAATCTATAATAATATTATAATATTCAAAGTTACCGTTAAACACAATGTCTAATAGTATTATAATATTTAAAAAGTTGCATTTGGACAAACACATAAAAGTGGTATAACAACATATAACTTTCTTTCCCTTTTAAGAAAGTTACCGTTAGACATATCATTAAATAATAATATAATAATGCACACTTTTATTTTCATTTTTCTTTTTCTTTGACTTTTTAAAACGCAAAAAGTCTCATGTGTCAAATATCCAAGGCTCCACATGTCGTTCTTGGATTGACCAATTATGCTACGTTATCACATAAGGATTTATCATTAAAACTCGTTTAGGCCGTAACTTTTTCATTTCAACTCCGATTTGAGTAATTTAAAATGCGTTTGAATTGTTATTTCAAACTCTTCATAATGGATAATTCAAAACACTAAATTTGTTAGTAAATAAATTTCAAGTTTGTTATCATCAAAATATTAATTCATTAATTAATTAAGATTAATTAATTTGAGATGGCCAAAAGGCCAACAGCTAATGCGAGGTGAATTACCCCTCCTAAAGGTTGTTGGAAGTTGAATATGGATGCTGCTTTGATTTCCTATTTCGGCGAAGGGGGTATTGGCTAGATTGTCCGTGATTGGAAAAAGATCACCAAGCTTTTTGGGTGGAGAGTGGGGTTTAATAACGTATTAAGTTCTTAAATAGGACTACTATTAGGGAAGGAGTCAAGTCTATTTTTGATGCCAAGATCCCATGGCTCCCCCCTATTCTAGTGGAATTGAATTCTACTGAAGTCGTTCACTACGTTGTTGGTGGTTCTCCAGATGTGTTAGAATTCAACATTATAATTGTTGATATCAAAGGTTTAGTAGTAGTTGACATTGGTTAAGTCGAGTTTGATCATTATAATAGATTGTGTAATAAAGTGGCTGATTATTTAACTGATAAACAATCTTTCTCTTATTCTTTTTGTTGGGTCACTTCTTCGTCTTATGTGGAGGAGTGCGACGCCTTTTGGAGGGAGAATTTCTTTGTAACATTGCTCTCTTGTGGAGGTTGACTATTTGTGTGGTTGGTTGATCAATAAATAATTTTTCTTCAAAAAAAAAAAAAAAATAATAATAATAATAATAACTTGTTTGTTTGAGTTTTTATTTTTATTTTTTATTTTACACTTTTCTCTGTTTATTATTGATTGAATTTATAATGTTTAAAAAAAAAAAAATAGAATTATAATGTTTTTATTCTCTACGTCATGGCCAATTTAATTATTGTTGATTAATTGAAAGTCAATGGAATATTTCTAAATTTTTTTTCTTCTTTTGAATAATATTTCTAGATTTTTTATACTAGAAAATAAATGTATATATTTCAATGGAAGACATGTTCAATACTCAGAAAGACAGAGGATGTATTTGTATGAGATTTTGAATGAGGATTTAGTTTAAAAAGTTATTTTGAGGAGTTAGAAATTGTGAGTTGTTGTACAAAATTCGTTTGAATGTAGTTTTTGTGTAGAGGAGTTAGAACAATAACTTGTTAGGATGTAGATTTAAAATGAGTAGTTATTTTGAGTAGTTATGTAAGAACCAGACTTTTAACACAGTCCTAGATTCGATTCTTACTCAACATGCATGACTTAAATACCGTTATAACATAAAATAGTTAAAATAAACCTCTTATTAAAACTAATAGTTCAACCAAGTACAAAGCATCGTTCGAGCCTCTGGCCAGAAATTATTTTAAAAAAGTTCTCAATAATGAAATTAGAGGAAAGTTAAATGCCTATCTTGCATGCTGAATCAATGACAATAAATAAAACAGATAACGAAGCGAACTCCCATGATCCATCAACTCCTCCCCTAGCTATCTCAATGCTGTCCCAAGTTACCTGGTGGAAAACCATAGAATAAGGGTGAGTACGAAGGTACTGGATCCCCAACTAGGGTACAGTACGCATGCATCACATCATCTAGCATCCTAGCATACATGCAATACAGTCAACCAACAGATCTTAAAATGAGTTATTTACATAACTCCCAAACCTCGAGAGTCTCTAACTCTCGGCTAGTGATCAACTCACTATGCTGATCCTGGACATCTAGGAGAGTACCCAGTGTCTGGTTCTAGACTGAACAGAAAGATGTACTGACGTCATTAGCCCGAGGGAGCCATCCTCTCGGCATCTAATGCGTGTGTGCACACACCGCATGCTGCTACAAACTATAATAACTGTAGGCTTACACAAACTACACCGGTCTAGGTCCACACGCCTAACTACATGGAATGGTGTCCACTAATCCACAGCTATGGGAGGCCCTCGACACCCAACTGTGACAACCTGTTCACACCTACGCCCGAAGCTAAGAATCGTCCGAAAGTAGACTTACACAAAGGAAAGGATCCTGCTCTAGCAGGCCACAAACTACGCTTCGCGGGGTGGTGTGCTACACCACAACCCGACTGTCGGGGGCGAGAATCGATCCTCACTGGTCCTGACCAGTGGGGACAACATACGTCATGTCCACTCTCAGCTTTTAGATGATTAAAACCTAACAGTTACTATCTAGGAGTGCTACATGCTAAACTCAAGTCAAATCATAACATGCTCATCATACAAGTCATCCTATCAGGATTTTAGGATATAGAAATGTAATCGAGCTACATGCCAACACCCTAATAGTCAGGTCATCACACATCACGTAACAGGATTCCTAAACATGCTGGGAAAACAATACAACATACAGCATAGATACAATCAGTGAATATTATACGTAGGGTCTACACAACCTAACAGCTACGCTCTACAATTTAATACAGTAACAATCAAGCTCCCAACTCGAAACATCCAAAAGCAAGAGTACAAGGCTTAAGATTTACCCAACTCGAAGACCGGAGAAACAGCAAGGGCTACCTAAAACTGGCTAACCACGGAGAACCAAACAGAAATATGAATGCACCCCTCAATCTGCCAAGTCTCTAAGTCAGCGATAAACTCAAACAAAATATCGATTTACCACGAGATCAAGGCTGCGATAACTTACCCAACACTCGAATAACCCAAAAACACCACGAGCGATGCTGCGGCTAAGAAGGCGGAACGAATCAGACTCAACAACGGTGTCGAAACAGCTGCTGCGTGGCGGTGGCTGCTATGGTCGGAGAAGCTGGCAGCGGCGGCGGGTTGTGGAGGTTGGTGGCAGTGCTGCTCAGGTCGGTGGCGTCTGGAGCGGGGTCACGCGCTGGGCGAGGGCAGAGATTGGCGTTGGGCACGGCTGCACGAGGCGTGCACGCGAGGTGTGGTGCGCGCGACTGGGGGGTTCAGGCGGCTGGTCGCAGGCGATGGGCACTACGGCTGGGAGCAGAAGGCGACGACGGCAAGGTAGTGGCGGCAGCTAAGGTTGAAGGGGAGGAAGAAGATGAAGGAGAAGACGCAGAAAAGAGGGTTTTCCCCTTTTTTTTCTCTTTTGTTTAAATCATTTTCTTTTTTTCTTTTCCTTTTAAATTTTAACAAACTTAAATGGGCTTCTTAAATGACTTACCCATTAACTAATTAAATTGAGCAATTTAAAATGTTAAAGAAAATAAGAGATAACTAGGTAATTAATAAATACGATTTTAAAAATCTGGTTCATTACAAGTTAAGAAGAAATTAATTTGAAAAGTGAGAAATGAATGATTAGAAATGAGTGGTTGAAAATAAAAAGTTATTTTGAGTAGTTATAAATGAATGATTAGAAATGAGTGAAAAATGAAGAGTTATTTTGAATAATAAAGATGGAAAGTTATTTTGAGTAGTTACAAAAAACTCGTTTGGATATAATTTTTCAAGGAGAATTTAAATCCTCTTAAATATGACAAATAAACTCCGGGTAGAATGCATTGTTCTCAAAGCTAAATTATATATATATAAATAAAATAAATTAGTTCTTGTAAAAAAAAAAGTTTAATTACAAAATAAATCTTTTTTTTTTGGGGACCAATTACAAAATAATTCTATTCTTTGAAAAGTGGCAATACTTTGACATTTCATAAACTTTAAAAAAAAATATTTTTAGGGAACGTTAAAATGAAAAGTTGGCCTATCTCAATGTTTTTTTTTTTTTTTTTTTCATAAGTGGCCTATCTCAATGTTTATCTTTCGTCATCAGAAAAGATGTCAATAAAAGATATAGTTTTACTCATATTTGTATGATCTAATTAACTCAAGTTAGAGTTCGTCTATTTTTAATTTTTTATAGATATTTTAAAATAAATTATCTTAGTACTTTGATCTCATCTGGATTTATCTTAAAAAAAAAAAAAAAAAAAAAAAAAAAATCCAATCTGGATATTAAATCATCAAACTTAATTATTTTTATTTAAATGATTTTGATTAATTTATTTTTATTTAAATGATTTTGAATAACTAGTTATTTCAATTGTCATTTTATTAATTTAATTTAATTTATTTGATCATTTTAAGAAAAGGATACATTTTTAGTCTTTAGATTTTATGTGTAAATTTTATTTCATCAGTTATGTTTTAAAATAAAATATTTTTACTCTTGGCATTCTAATAATTTTCAATTTTAATAACAAAATCTTAACTGTATGATGTAATGTTGACTAGAATAATTTAAATTCTAATATATTGATGAAGTAATTTGATTTTTTTTTAATGGAAAAAGTATATTAAAATATTATTTTAGTCCCTCAATTATGAGCTTTGTTTTATTTTTGTCTTGAACTTTCAAAAGTTTAATTCTGTGTCCATCAACTTTATCAAAAGCTTAAGAATAGCCTTTGAAGTTAAAGTTAAAAATATAATAATAATAATAATAATAATAATAATAATAATAATAAGCATGGTTTGATTTTTGATGAGTTCGCAAAAATAAAAAAAAATAAAAAAGGTTTAGGTGGGTTAAATTAAATGATTTGAATGTGTCATTTTTATCTTCTATTTCATCGTGACAGTAGAGTTGAAATTGATTAACACCAAACCAGATAACCAACCGCACTATCGACCCATTCGGTATTTCATCTATCATTTTTCACCTCTCTTTCCTTTTCAACTTTTACAAATTGATGTGTCAGTCCCATTGTCCTAGAGACTCCCATTTAAGTAGAAGTTATAGTAGAGAAGAAAAGGAAAAATGCCAACAAGAGTAGGATTTTAACGATATCTTGTACAACCTAGTAATCATGAGGTTATAGGTTCGAATTCCCCATCTCCAATATTATTGTATAAAAAAGAAAAAAGAAAAAAATACAAGACTCATGAGACACCAAAGTCCAAATAAGAATCAGTAAGGAAATCCCGATCGACCACTTGATTGGATTTTCCGCGAACGAATCCAACAACGATCCATTGAAGGAAATTCATATTCTTCTGGTATAAAAACGGGGCAAAAGTTGAAGAGGGAAAATAAGAAAAACGTGTGGGAAGGTAAAAGAAGAAAAAACAGAGAGAAGAGAGTGGTATTTTGTTTCTATTTTGATTTCAGGTTCAACAATCTTGAGAGGCAATAATGTTCTCTCACTTTATTGCTTTTTTGGTGTCTTACTTTATCTAATCTTGTTCTAGTCAGGGGATGTGCCTTAAAGACTTAGTACTTTGCAACTAAAGAACATCATTTAGTGTATTTAGTTGTAATTAATAAAGAGTTAGTAATGATTTAATTATCACATTATCCAAATCGAATGCATTAATTGGATTAACAACGTTTAACCATTGATTATTACTATGTATGCTTGGACAAGTATGTTAGACAAACAAGTGGATCTAGGTCCAAAATAATAAACTAAAGACGTCTATAATATATGAACTAAAGTTGGGTGCCTCATCTTGGTGACACTATTAATATGACTTGCTTTGCAATAGTTGCAGACATCCTGATCTTGGTTGTTCATGTATAGACATGTTAGTGGGAGTTCCTAAGACTGGGACATGAAATATGTTATTGTCTAATTAATTCCGTTATAAACGTCAATAAGCATTTCACTTTAATGATCAGATGCTAGTATGATCTCAATCTTGAGTGAGTTATGAACTCTTATTCGTGAAAGCGTCCTTTGATGCACATGGTTGAGAGCAACCAAACAACGTTGTTAAATATGCCTCTAACATTGGGAATGTCGTAATGAGTGGCTGGGAATGCAATGTCACAATTAAGAAAAAAAAATCATTTCCTTATCTATTATTGTGGAATTAAAGGTGTTGTTCTCTTAAGGACTAATTCATGGACTTGAACAATGGGTATCCACCTCCCATTGGCTAGGGAGGATATTAGTTCATAGTTTGTTCATTAGAATAATCAGTGGTACTTAAGGAAAAAGATATAATTCCAAGGATAAAAAAACTTTTTGACCAAATTGTGAATTACGAACAACTCGTGACAAGATCGTATGGTAGATGGTGTGGACATAACAGTTAGAGTCTGTGCCCTAAATGCCTAGTAGTTTTTAATTAAAGAACTTCATTTATTAAATGTAGTTGTAATTAATAAAGAATTATTAATTAATTATTGATTATTTAATTATCATATCATCCAAATCAAACGCGTTAATTGGATCAACGACATTTGACTCTTCGTTATTACTATGTACGGTTGGACAAGTATGTTGGACATACAAGTGTTGGGATGCAAACAAAGTATCCCACATTTGTTAGATAAGGAGAAGATCATGAGTATATAAGTGATGCAATCATCTCCATTGCTATGAGACCTTTTAAGGGAAACCCAAAAACAAAGCCATGAGGGTCTAGGTTCAAAGTGAACAATATTATATCAATGTGGAGATTTGTGTAGGATTGTCATCCTTATCAACAAGCAGATCTAAATCTAAATGGATTACTATATAGTTGAGTGCCTTGTTCTGATGACACTGTTCCATGATTCTGGTTGTTCATGTGGAGACATGTTAACAGAGAATTTACCTTCATTTTTGCCTTTCATTATCATAAAATAACGAAACTATTTCAAAGTTTAAGAACTGCTTTCAAATTTCGTAATATTTTTAATAAACAATTTGCAATGTAATTTTTTTTAAATGCTGAATTACAACCTTTCTCCTAACTATTTCGACCTGCATGCTGACACATTTGACAATTTCAGTTTCGATATACTTTAATTTAACCATGTCAAATACAATTAAGAATAAGTAGCCTTTGGGATTAATGAAAAGTTATTGCTTAAGCATATTTTATCGAGTTGTTGACCTATGTATCGAACAAATTAATTAAATAACTTTTTAAAATGAATCACTAGACACAAAATTTAAAGCTTTTTATCCATTAAAAATTGAGGTTCTATTAGACAAAAATTCATCTTCAAATCTAATAAAATAATTAACTTGTTTGATTATGCGTAAAACAAAATTGAAAGGGATTAATTAGTTAAGTAGCTATTAAACACAAAATTAATTGAATCAAATAAAGAAACACACAATGGGAAGTTGTGATATATTAGATATTTTCTTAATATTTTTTTTGAAACCATACTTATTAGGTAACAAGCTATCGTTGTCTGTCTATTAGCAAAACAAAGGTAGTTGAAACCATTGTGGGTCAATTAGAAAAACGGTAAGAAACGAAAAACTCCTGATAATTTTTTTACATTGGTACGATATTATTCACTTTGAGTATAAACTCTCGTGACTTTACTTTTGTTTTTACCCTAAAAACTTCATATTAATAGAAATGTTTATCCTCCTTTATGAATCCATGATAGCCCATATGCAAAAATTACACTTTGTTTGTATTCCAACAAAAACAACATAGAATTTATTTTCTTTTAACACTAATATAGCACTGAATATCTTTGATATGATACATTGTGATACATGAGGCTCATTCAAAGTACCTACTTATAAGGGATTTAAATATCTTTTGACCTTAGTTGATGATACTTCTCACTAAACCTAAATTTATCTCATGCATTCAAAGTCTGATGCATTCTTTATTGTGCCACATTTCTTTCCTCTTGTAAGGCTCAATACTCTAGGATCATCAAACCTTTCCGTTTAGATAATGATTCAGAGTTACTTTTCAAGGATTTATTTGAAACAACAGGCACTTTACACCAATTGACATGCGTTGAAATCCCTTAGCAAAACTCCATCATCGAGAGGAATTGAACACCAACATTTACTAAATGTAGCTCATTCTCTTTATTTTAAATCTAAGGTACCCAAAGCTTTTTGGGAAGATTGTATGTTGACAACAACTTACATTGTTAATCGAGTGCCAATGCCTTTGTTGCATAATAAGACTCCTTTTTAAGTTCTTAATAATAAGCGTGTTGATTACACTCCTATGAGAAGTTTTGCGTGCCACTATAATGAATCTATGCTTCAGGCTCACAGAGGCAAGTTTGACCCTCGTGCATTGGCTTGTGTATTTATTGGTTACCCTTCCAGTGAATGATCTTCAAATCAAGTACGTCTTCGGTTATGAAAACGACAATCAACAACCGAAACGAAGATAAAGAAAACGTAAAGAGAAGAAGAAACACACAGAATTTACGTGGTTCACTAACGTAGTGTTACCTAGTCCACTGGCAGAGAGGGAGCGATGATTTATTAAGGAGGCAAAAAACTGATTATAGAATGAACAGACAGAATGTCATGATATGACTAGGGTTTAATTCGAGTTTATGTATACAATCTCATTAAACTCTATTACAAAATACGTAAGCATTAAAAACAGAATGCGGATGCGTAAACGCATGCGGAAATGCTCAACAGAAAATAGAATGTGCTTACGCTGCGGAGTGCAAATGCGGGTTGCGCTAAATGCATGCGGATTGCATTGCTGTAATGCGCGATGCAATTGTATGCAATGCGAAAAACGTTTGTGAAACAGAGGCATTGTCCCTGCACCCCCACTCGCTGATTGGGCCCCTTGACTACTAATTGCTGGGCACTAATGCGTTCAAGGCATATCTTAACATCTTTTTATCAAAAGATTTTACTTTGTGACTCATCTCACAAGTCTTCAGATAATGACCCATTTCCTGACACAGTTCTGCCCAAGCCTTTGCCTGGATTCATGCCTTCATCTTCTTACAATGATTTAAGTACACTTGACAACATGGAACCAATACCTGATGCTACTACTCTCCATGACAGTGTTATTGCATCTCCTTTTAAAGTTCCAATTGTTCAAGCAGGTTCTTCATTAGATTTGATCATCCCCTAAAATAAATAATCTTGGCTTCATCTTCTTCCATGACCGAGTTTCCGAATCGAAACATCTCCTGCTGATGTTCCTGTTCCTCCTAGTTTGGGTGCTCCTATCAGTTCATTATCATCTTCCGATGATGCTTATATTGCTGAGATCGAGCGTAACAGAAGCAAATTAAAGTTGATATTGTAAAAAACATTAATTTGCTTTTAGCTTGATTAATCCAATCAGTTAGTTTGACTGTATATTTTACTGATATGTACAATTTGTTAATTTTGAATTTATTATTAGTTAGAAGTTTGGATAAATAGTCTTCACTTGTATTCAACTTTATTTAAAGGAGATTTTGATATTCAATAAACACGTGAGAATTCTCTTCTACATGTGCAATTAGGCACATCATAAATTTAAGAACCTTTGAGATACCAACATCTTTTAACACTAAAAATTGTTTAACTTGAAAGTTATTTATTTATTTATTTTAGTACGAATTGGGGGAGGGGGCCAACAAACCCTACATAGAGGGCATTACTGTTCTAAATTAATATGAGAGTCATATACTGATTTTCAGAATCGAACATGTGACCGTAATATTTAACTTGAAAGTTTCGACAACAAAGAATAACAACTCGATTAAGATAAATGTGCATTCATGATTATAAGATCATAAATGTGTTATAGTACTAAAAAAAAAGTCAACTATTAAATTTCTCATTTA
Organism: Sechiopsis laciniata; assembly: GCA_037833695.1. Taxonomy (NCBI): domain Eukaryota; kingdom Viridiplantae; phylum Streptophyta; class Magnoliopsida; order Cucurbitales; family Cucurbitaceae; genus Sechiopsis; species Sechiopsis laciniata. Next base: position 19,371,386 of record JBBMKA010000026.1, read on the forward strand.
CTTTTTCAAAGATTCTTATTATAAGCACATATAATATAATAATCTAACCATCACTCAAAAATCTAAATACACATTTGACAATTTGTCTTGCACATCAAACAATCAAATTGTCTAATTTCCCCTTACTCAAATATTGTTGAATAAAAAAGAAAACAATCAAATTGTGGTAATTCTTAAAAAAAAAAAAAAAAAAACCTTAGCTACATTATTTTACAAAATATATTTACAAAATAAAAAACCTCCAAAATCAATTAACGACCTTCCTTCATAATAGACTCCACGACGGACGGCGAGCTCGACACGTTGGATTCCGGCAAAACGGGGTAAGACATGGATATATTATTCAACCCATCACCGACATCATTGTCGTCGCGATGCCGACGCATCAAATTCAAGAATCCACCGCCAGAGAGTCGCCAGCGAAGCAAGGCGAGATCCGGCAGGGGTGCATCAGCCTCCAAATACTGCAGAACCTGGTGCATGGAGGGGCGCACCGCGGGCGAGGAATGAGAGCAGAGTAACCCAAGTTTGAGCACCAATTCGAGCTCCGAAGGTTCGAAATCGCCATGTAATTTAGGGTCGGCGGTTCTGAGAATATTCCCTCTGGTCCAACAAGAGAACACCCAATCCATTAATACAAAATCATCGGCTTCGTTTCGCTGTTGAACTGGCCTACTTCCGCATGCAACTTCTAAAAGAAATGCTCCAAATGCGTATACATCTGATCTCGTTGTGGCTCTCCCTGTTCTCATCAGCTCTGGTGCTAGATACCTAATTTCATGAATCACTAATTTTAGTTGCATGATTAATCACAAAAATTGAAGTAATTTAAAGAATAGAGCAAACCCTAGAGTTCCAACGACGTTGGTGGTTCGAGGATCGGCTCCACGGTCATACAATTTGGCCAAACCAAAATCTCCTAATCTTGCATTCAACTCTGCATCAAGTAACACATTACTGGCTTTCACGTCTCTATGAATCACGACATGTTCGCATTGTTCATGAAGATAAAACAACCCCGACGCAACCCCTTTTATGATCTCAAATCTCTGTTCCCAATTCACGGTGGTTTCTGGGCTGTCGTGTAAATATTTATCTAAGCTTCCATTTGGCATATATTCGTACACCAAAAACAACTCCCCTTTCCGCCGACAGTACCCTAGCAAACCTACCACATTCCGGTGTCGGAGATGCCCGACACTCACTATCTCCGCCACGAATTCCTTCATCCCCTGTTTCGATTCGTGAGATATTTTCTTCACTGCAACTTCGATTTTCGAAGTTGGTAACACTCCTTTGTAAACTCGACCGAATCCCCCAACTCCTAGAAGTTCTTTCTCTCTAAATCCCTTCGTGGCTTTGTATATATCCTTATATTTGAACCTTATGGGTCCGTATTCCTGCTCCCAATCCTCCAAAATCTCTGTGAACTTTCGCCACCGGTAAAAGAAATAAATTACACTAGAAATTGCAATTATAGCCACAGAAGCACAAATCAATGGAAACCGCACCTTCCAGAATTTAGATTTTGGTGTTATTGGAGGTGGCAGATTAGGGAGTTGAGACACATCAAGCATCTGCGCTTCGCCATTGATTCTAAAGCTCCAACCCAAAATGTAATGGCACGTCGTAATAGTGCCAGTCCCAGACGAGAATCCAACATACATGAAGTCGTTGATAACTGACGACAAATCCCACTGCAAAGACAAAAGCGGAACCGTTGGTTTATCGATGACATCAATCGGAGCCATAGTTACATTAATTAGCTTTTCAAAGCCATCATATTCCACCCAAACTTGCATCCGCTCCCCACTTATCAGCGTCAAATTCCTCAATTCACCGTCGACCCAATACCCCGCCGGCTTTGCCAGCTTAGACTCGAGTCCATTGATGTCGATTCCGACATGGTTGTTGTTGATGTCGTTCAAATACTGATTATATATTGTGTCGAGTTCAACTGCAAAGATGTGATTCGTTTGGTTCCCATCACTAGACTTGTTGAACAGCCCGAGATACTCGCCTGCCAGAGCTTTGGGTATACCCTTCGATGGCGAAATGACGAAGGCCAATCCTTGGCCGGAGAGATCATTATATATGTGTTGTATGGCGAAGACAAAAGTTGCAGAGAAGGAGGAAACAACAGAGGAATTGTTTGATCTGTTTTTGAAGGAAATGGAATTGGGGTAATAGGCCTGGCCGATTTGGTTTGGGCTGTTGTAATTTGTGAGCATCAATAGGCCATTGGAAGTCAAATTCGCTGCGCCGTCGAGGCTCATATTGCCGGGGCGGAAACCGTTATTGAAGATGAAGTTAACATCTTCTACAGAAGCAACTGAAATGGATATGGAAACAATTAAGTTCAAGATCAAGATCGAGATCGAGATCGTGATTGCCGCCATTGTTCTCTTCTCATCAATTTTCTAGCTTTCATACACAAGCAAGTGAAGGATGCTTTAATATTTGAAGTCAACGAATTTCATTTTGAATTGATTGCAGCCGTTAAATGGCTTTTACCTTCAACGGCCTAGATTTTAACAATGACACCACTGTTTTTGTTTTGTTTTTTCTTCTTTTCAATTCATCAACATTTCAAGTACCAGTGAACCACTTGGGTAAGTCATATTCATATGTGGACTTTTTTTAGAAAATTATTATTTCAAAAAATCTATCTAAAATAAACAACATTTAAAAAAAATGAAACAGTTCAAAAGAATTATAAAACAGAAGATAAAGAAATCAAATAAATTATTTTTTAAAAATGTGGTGCGAATGGTGCCGCCACCGGACATTATATTTGGGTTTATCTAGGCACCTTAATATTACTTTATTATTATTATTATTATTATTTATTATAGATATTCTTACGGGATGTTTGTTCGTTGAATTTAGGTAGGATTTAAAATGAGTATTTACTAATTATTCATAAAAAAATTTAACTTTTTGTAACTACTCAAAATAATTTATTATTTTTATTATTAAAAATAACTCATCATTTATAATTATTCATTTATAACTACTTAACATAACTATTCATTTCTAATAACTTTTTTTTAATATTCATTTATAATTCTTCAAAATAATTTAGTTTAAACGACTTATTTCTACACATTCTTTTTTAACTACTTATTTTAAATCCAAATCTAAACAAGTTTTTGTTTCTAACTATTTTACAAAAAATTCACATTCAAACATACTTTTGGCTAAAACTGTCAATTTCTACTTCCTCAAACTAACTTCACATCCAAATACTTTTTTAGTACAATTTTTAAGGTTTATAGTCCATTATTTTTAAAAGTTAAATCCTTTAAATATAAATTTATTTTTATTACATAGCTCGAGAATTTTCTATTAATTACCTTAGGGCATATGAGACCGTGGATGAGTTATCATAACTTAGGATTATTATAGTATATGAATGTTATGTTTAGGGGTATTTAAGGTACATGTGATTTTAGTTTGAATTCAAATAGTATATGACAATAATCTAGGATAACAAGGAATCCTATTGAATATTATATCAACAAATAATGAGTTGACATCCAATATAAGATATGTCATAGCAAAACAAAATGCGTCATTAAAAACTATAAACATTTGAAGACGGTATTTGGACATTTAGGGATTTAACTCTTCAAAAGAATCAAATAGGAAAAAAAAAAAAACTATTAAGACGTTGTAAACGCATAAGAAAAGAACTAAATAATTAAATCGTTAAAAATAAACAAAAGTAGAATTAATTAATTAATTAGATTTAAATAAAAAAAAGAAAAAAAAAATTCGAGTAATTAAATTACAAGGTTCAAATTAAAATAATTAGAAAATATAGCCATCTAATAAATTATAATGATAAAATTAAATGAAATAAAAAATAATATAAACTATATCTATATATATAGCATATAAAATTAAATAATTAAATTATAAGATTATGATTAAAAATAGTTAAATAATTGAATCATTAAAAATAGAAAGAAAAATATTATTATTTGAATAATTAATGTTAAATTAGAATAAATAGAAAAAAATTAATTATTAAATTATGAAATTCAAATCATATATATATATATATATATATATATATATATATATAAAATTAATAATAAAACCTTAGATTACAATTTAAAAAATAACTTAATCATTAAATTCAAATAAAAAAGAAACACATAATTAAATTAAAAAATCATAAGAATTAAGTTAAAAAAAAGGTAAAAGCAAAATAATAAAACAAAAAAAATTTAAATTATAAAATAAAATTTTTATATAATGCCTCGTTCAAACAACCTTATTCAAAATGTAGTTTTCGTACACTGTCTTGTTCAAACAAAGTTTTCCTACACCCTTTTATTTAAACATTGTTTTTCTACAACTCATTATTCGAACTTATTTCATAATCACTCCAAATTTCTTCTCCCCTTTTCAACCATTCATGCAACCCTTCATTCAAACATCAATCTCCTAATACTTGTGTGTAGGGATTGAAAAGATGAGATGAAATTTAGAAAATGGTTTTGAAATAGGGTTTGAAAGAGAGATTGTAAAGTCACGTTTAGATATTCAGTATTCTAGAAACCACCATGAAGTGACTCAATTGGTCAAAGAGAACTTTGAGGTGCATAAGGTGATAGGTTCATGGTGGCCACCTACCTAAGAATTAATTTCCTTTGAATTTTTTTGGCATCAAAATGTTGTAAGGTTAGACGATATATCTAGATGAATATAAAAAAGAAAAAAAAATCCATATTCTAGAACTTCTATTAGCTCATGTCCAAACGTGACTTTTCAATCCCTATTTCAAAACCATTTTCCAAATTTCATCTTATCTTTTGTTAATTCTTATAATTTGAATCTAATTCATTAATCATTTAATTAACTTTATTTCTATTATTCTAAGACAAACTATTTTTCTATTTTTAATAATTTAATTCTTTTTTAAAAGTAATCTTATGATTTAATTAAATATAATACTAAACAATGTCGTATTGAATATAATACTAAACAATGTAAACACAATAAAAAATATAGAAACCCTATTAAAAATAGAGAAACCATAATTCTCCATTTCCTTTGTTTTTTATTTTGGCATCAGAGCGTTTCCATGGTCAACGCCAACCTCTCTAACAATTTTGTTATGAATTGGAGCAAGTCCTAGGTTTAGCAGCTCTCCCTTAAATCAATTTTTAAATCAATAACTAGCATTAAGGTTGATCGATCCAATCTCTTATTATGGAAAAATCTAGCCTTGCCTATTCTAACGTCCTATCGAACTATAGGACACTTGACTGGAGAAGACAAGTGTCCTCTAAAAAGTACCCAACCCCCACAATTTTATTTTGCGACTTATGCTAATGGTCAAATCAGACCATATATGGCCGAAAATCCCTCTCATTTTTCTTCAGCAGGTTCAAGTGGAGCAATGCAGGTTGATGTCGAAGAGGCATCATAGTTTTTAAAGAGTTTAGATATGATTGTTTGAAAAAAAAATTGTAGGAAAATCACATTCGAATATGAGCTATTAGAAGTTCTAGAATACCCACATTTGCATAAGGTTGTTTGAATGAGTTATATGATTTTTTTTTTTTTTAATCATTATTAATGTCTCACTCTTGAACTTATGTAATTACTTTATTTTTTAACACTTTTTTTTTTGTACGAAAACTATCTCTAAATTATAAATCTACTTTTTTTTTTTTTTTTTTTTTTTGTTTTTTTAAAAAATACTTAATTTAAAAATTTGTATATTAGTTCAATTTTTTTTTTTGGAGATTTAAATGTATTTAATTTTGATATCTCAAGTTTTAAGTTCAAAATATATTTTTGTAGTATTAATAAATGAAAAATTATTTCTATATTCACCATATTATTTTATTAAATTATGATCATATTGAAAACCTTTTTAATATCTCAAGTCCAATTATTTTTCTGTTCTATTTATTTTAATTTGAGTTTAATTATTTAATTAATTTTATTTATTTAGTGATATATATATTTTTAATTATAACTATAACTATATGATTTAATTATTTAATTTATATGCTATAAAAATATATATTATTTTCTTATTATTTATAATATATTATTTTTTTTAAATTATTTTAATTTGAATTTTGTGATTAAATTAATTAGTATTTTTCATTTCTTTTAATTTGAATCTAATTAATAAATAATTTAATTAACTCTATTTCTATTATTCTAAAAAAACTATATTTCTATTTTTAATAATTTAATCTTTTTTAAAAATAATCTTATGATTTAATTAATAAGTTTGATACGTTATGGTAGTTAATTAATTTTGAAGTTAACTTTTTTTTTAGAAATGTTGATAATTATTCTCAATATTACAATAAATTATTATGATTAATTTAATCTATGTCAAACAAATGTAATCTTGTTTAAGAATAATTATTTAATAAATGACTAAATTTGATGTAAAATTCAACTGGAAGAAAAATCATGAAGAAAAAAAGAAAATATGAAGACAAAGCATGAAGAATGAGGTACTTTTCCCATTTATCTAAACATGAAGTAAAAAATACCAATTCTCCAACGCCTCTACAACAATCGTATACATGCTCTCCCGGAACTTTTATTGAATATAGTATTAAAAAATGGGTTAACATCGAATGTAGGATCTGTCATAACAAATAAAAAAATGCGTCATAGAAACTATAAAAGTTTGAAGACGGTAAAGAGATATTAGAGTCCCGTTTGATAACTATTTTGTTTTTTGTTTTTGAAATTTAAACGTATTCTTACTCAAATTTTTTAAATATCTCACATTTTTTATAATATATCTATCTTTCGTTAAGAAAGTATGTGAATCATAACCAACTTTCAAAAACAAAAACGAACTTTTGGAAGCTATTTTTTTTTTCCAAATTTTTGTTTGGTTTCTACAAATATAAGTGAGATATAGATATCTAAGTAAGAAAAAAAATATATGATAAAATAGTTCTTGTAACCTTAAATTTCAAAAATAAAAAATAAAAAAAACCAAATTGTTATCAAACACGACTTAAAGGATTGAAAAATTTTAAAACTACTAAAACGTTGAAACTATACACCGGATAAGATAAAAGAACTAAATAATAAATTATTCTAAAAACTAAAGCTAACATATTGGTATTAAAGCTTAGGTCTGATATTCAAATTACTACTTTGACTGAGTCCTTAAGTAATTATTGTGGTTATGAAAAAGACACTCAATAATCAAATAAAAAAAATATAAAGAGAAAATACAAAATTTACGTGGCACATTAACGGTGTGTTAGCTACATCTACATGGAGAGGAAATAACGTTTTATTAAGAAGACAACGAAAATACAAAATGTCAAATCGTGGAGGCTAGAATTTAATTCGAGTTTATATAGTGTACTCTCACTAAATCCTATTACAATAAGACCCAATCACATAAAAGTTAGTATACAAAAATAGAAATTAGATTACATATTTTGTTTTCGCTCTTGGGACCCCAGCTCACTGACCAAGCAGCGAGACTCCTAAGTAATTGTAGAGTATCAAATAATTTAAGGCATATCTCATCTCAACGATTGTGGTCTCCCTTTCTAAACAGTTACCTTTTCCAAATCTTAACACAGCTTGATTAGTTAATTACTCTAACCTTTTGTATTTACTGTACCATTTGAGTATATTGGAGGATGGGTTGTAGATTTTATTATTATTATTATTATTATTATTATTTAAAATTTATATCTGTTATTAAGTATATTGACCACATATGTTGACACAATTAGTTTTGGATGACCTAATGCAATTTAATAGTCTCAACTGTTTACTAGATCTTTACAGTTGGTCTCTTTCTATCTCCGAAGAAAAAGGTGACAATCGGTTCTTATTTTCAGACTAATGAAAGTTACTATTAAAACATAATTTGTTGAGTGTCGTTTCCAATGTAATGAACATACTAACTAATTATTAAAACAAAATGAACATATTACCGATAAGGGCAGTAGTTGAGCGACAATAGTATACAATTATTGACTATAAGATCATGAGTTCGATTCCCCTTACTCCAATTGTTGTAATAGTTTACCAAACAAATAGATTAATAGCCAAAATATTAAGGTGATTTGGTAACTATTTGTTTTTCTAAGCTAACGAGAGTAATAATTTATTTGTGGTAATTTCTATTTGGTTGATATACTCAAATTTAGTCAATTTACTTTTCTACCATGTTTTTTTTGAGAAAATTATATTTTAGGTTGAAGTTTAATTTCTATTTGATTCATATGTTTCAAAATTATATCCTTTCTACATTTCAATAATTCTCAATTTTATGTTTTTGTGTCTTTTTAATTTATGCTTATATTTATTTTCTTTTAAAAACTAAATTCAAACTAACCATTTTATAAATATATTTAAATTTAAAATTAGTTAGTCTTCTTATTTTATTATTATTTTTTTAATAGGGTAATTTATTTAGGAAAAACTAGGGGAATATTTAAACTTAACAAACATATTAAGCAAATGTCTACGATATTTTGGAGTTGAAAGGAGTGTCTACTTTTTAATTTAAAAAATAAATTATTAATAACTAAATGAAAAATAGACATTCATCCCCCACATTAAATTTTTTATTTTTTATTTTTTTTTATGTATTATTTCAAATTTTGACTTTTTGTAACTACCATGGCAAAAAATCCGGATATTTGAATTATGAAAATTTCCTCAACTTATCTTCACCCAAAAAAAATCCAAATATTGGTTTAAACGAAAACTAAGAAAAAAGAGGTCGTTTTACTAGTTTTTTATTTTTATTTTTTAATTTTTAATTTATTATTTTATATATATATA
>JBBMKA010000026.1:19380296-19390516 GCA_037833695.1 Sechiopsis laciniata
ACATGTTTTTATTTAAAAAAAAAAAAAAATATATATATATATATATATATATATATATATATATATTTTGATTGATAGAAAGAGAAATGATAAAGTGGAGAGAGAAATAAAAAAAAAGGAAAAAACACGTGGTTTTAATGGTGGATTTGCTCTTAAAATGATATCAAATATATATTTTAGCACGCAAATTTTACCTATTGCAAAATTTTAATGGATGATTAAGTGTATTAATTTTTTTTTTTTTAAATAAGTTTTTAAAAAATAAAATAATATATAATTCTTTGAAAACTTTTTTTTTTTTTTTTTAAATTTTGGAAACAAGAATGAAATAATTATCAAACGAATTTATTTCTTGAAAAATAAAAAATAAAAAAAGGAAATAATAAACCCAAATATGATCAAACAGAATATATAAAGTCCTGTTAATATAAAACTAAGACAAAATTTAATAGATTAGTTAAATTTTAAACATTTCCATTATGCCAAAGACTTATTAGTGATCTACTATATACAAAATAAAAAATTAAACTTTTAATCAAATTTTAAAATTTAGAGATCTATGGAACATTTCAAAATTCAAAAATTTATTAGACAAAAAAAATTAAAACTTCAAAATTTATCGGACATTTTTAAAGGTTATAAACCTAGTTTGTGAGCTTATATATCATTCAAACACAAGTTTAAAAGTTAAGTTTGAAAGCTTGTAACGTTTTATATCATTCAAACACAAGTTTGAAAGTTTGTTACTGAAAAAGTCAATGACACGTTAGCTTCATTATTTAGTGATAGGTAGATTCCAAAAATCCATATTCTACTCATATTAAAAAATAAATAAAAAAGAAAGTTCATTTAACTTTTTTTTTTTTTAAAGATTAGTTCCGTTAACCATTTGATTTTTGTATATAACTACTTATCATTGCCATATTTTTCACCTATTTTTTACTTGTAATTTTAAACAATAATTAAAATAGTAATAATAACTAAAAAAATTAGACTCCATTCCATAAGAACTTTTTTTTTCTCAAAATTTAGTTTTATCGTTTATTTTTTAAATTCTTCAACAGTTTTATCTAAATTTATAAAACAAATGAATATCTTAAGAGGCCCCAATTTTCAAAATTTTGTTTCTTTCTTTTAAATTTAGTTAAAATATTCAAATTTTTTAATAAGAAAAATAAAATATTTTGAAAAAAAAAAGCACATTTCTTTTTAGAAAAAAAAATCAAAATAATGATAAAATTGATCTTCTTTTTAAAAAATTATAGAAACAAAAAAAGAGACTAATAAAATCTAGAAAATTTATATAAATAGATTACTTAAAAAATATTTTTTATAATATATATTTTTTTAGATCAGATATTTTTTTATAATATTAATATTAATAAATATTTATAATATATAATAAAACATATTAATAATTATAAAGTTAGTTTGATTTTAAAATAATTAGGAAGACAAATACTTTTGACCTCATTTATAATTACTCTTGGAAAAGTTCATCCAACTCAATTTTTTTACCAAAAAAAATCGTATGTTCTTACAATTAAAAAAAAAAAAAATTTAAAGCATGGTAATGGTAAAATATACATAATTCACAAATTAGACGTTGTAATTATTACGTTGTTCAAAAGTCATCATGTTCTAAAACTCCTAATCTCTCACAATTCAAAAATCAACGGCCATCCGACAGAACAGATTCCGCCACCGACGACGAATTCGACACATTTCTCCTCGTCGAAACCGAATCCGACACCATAAACTGATCTAATTCATCGCGGTCGTCGTCACTGTCGCGAGGCAAAAAATTAATAAACCCACTACCGGAGAGCCGCCACCGAAACGAAGCGAGCTCTGGCAGCGGCGCATCAGCCTCCAAATACTGCAAAACTTGCCGCATTGAGGGGCGAACCGCGGGCGAATGGTGGGAACAGAGCAACGCAAGTTTGAGCACCAATTCCAGCTGCGAAGGCTCGAAATTGGCGCCGAGTTTCGGGTCGACGGTTGTGAGAATGTCGCCGTTTGACCAGCGGGATAGAACCCAATCCATTAATATGAAATCGTTGGCTTCGTCTAGTTGTTCGATCGGCCTTCTTCCGCAGGCTACTTCGAGAAGAAACGCTCCGAATGCGAATACGTCTGTTCTTGTTGTGGCTCTTCCTGTTCTTATGTGCTCTGGCGCTAGGTACCTGGTTTCCAAAAATTGGATTATGCAATTTACTCTAACATTGCAATGGTATATCAGGTTACACTTTTACTTTTTTTTCCATTTTAAGAAAGAAAAAAAAATTTTATATAAAATTGCTTGATTTTTAAAGAAACAGACCAAATAAAAACTAAACTTCTAATTTATGAATGAAAGAAGACAATTTTTCCTAGTTTATATTAGGGGTGGACAAAAACGGATAACCTGAACTATTCGAATTATCTAACCCAAATCTGTTAGAATTGAGTTAAGTTATAATTTTATAATTCTTTAGGTTAAGTAGGTTTTTGAGTTGGCCAATATTTGACTCAATTCAAATGGAGATTAACACAAAATCAGATAACCAATCGAGTTAGTGACCCATTTGATTGTAGGACCGTAGTTATATCTTAAGTTCAAGTAAATTGAAAAAGTAAAGGGAAAAAGGAGCAAACCCAAGAGTTCCAACGACGTGAGTGGTTCTTGGATCAGCACCACGATCATACATTTTAGCCAAACCAAAATCCCCCAATCTGCCATTAAACTCCGCATCAAGCAACACATTACTCGCTTTCACATCTCTATGAACCACGACTTGTTCGCACTGTTCATGAAGATAAAACAGCCCCGACGCAACCCCTTTTATGATCTCAAATCTCTGTTCCCAATTAATCGTCATTTCCGGCCAATCATGCAAATATGTATCCAAACTCCCATTCGCCATGTACTCATACACCAAATACAGCTCCTCTTTTCTCCGGCAATACCCCAACAGAGCCACCAGGTTCCTGTGCCGGAGCCGCCCTAAACTCACGATCTCTGCTACGAATTCCTTCATCCCCTGCCTTGAATCGTGCGAAATCTTCTTCACTGCGACTTCGATTTTCGAATTTGGAAGATACCCTTTGTAAACTCGACCGAATCCTCCAAAACCCAGAAATTGTTTTTCTTTGAATCCCTTTGTGGCTTTATATAGATCCTTGTATTTGAACCTTTGCGGCCCGTATTCTAGCTCCCAATCCTCTAAAATGTCGGCGAATTTTCGCCGCCGGTGAAGGAAGTAAACGCCGGCGATCACTGCCGTTAATATCACTGTGATAGAAATTAACGGCAACCCAACGGTGAGAAATTTGAGTCTCTGTTTTTTACTCCGGAGAGGTGGAATTTCTGAAAGTTGAAACAGAGCAAGCTGCTCTGCTTTTCGATTTATGCTAAAACTCCAACCCAAAACGTAATGTAACGTCGTAATTGAACCGGTCGACGATGAAAATCCGACGTACATGGAATCTTTGAACACCGCCGATAAATCTCGATGGAATCTCAAAAGGGGGAATTTGGGTTTTTCGATTAAATCAATCGGAGACAGAGTAACATCAATTCGTTTTGCAAACCCATCATAATCAATCCAAACTTGAATCCTTTGGCCGCTAATTAGCGTCAAATTCTCATATTTTCCGTTGACCCAGTATCCCGCCGGAGCTGCCATCTCCGATACAAGTCCGTTAACGTTGATTCCGACGTGATTTTTGTTGATATCCATCAAATCCAGATTCTGAATCGTATCGAGCTCAACGGCGAAGATGTGATTTGTTTCGTTTCCATTATTGGTTTCGTTGAATAGGCCGAGGCTTTCGCTTGGCCGTGCTCCGGTGATGCCTCTAGCCGGAGAAAGGACGAAGGCGATTCCATGTCCGGCGAGGTCATGATATTCCGATTTGATTGCGAAGACGAAGGTTGCGGAGAAGGAATTGGATCGGTTTTTGAAGGAAATGGGATTTGGGTAAAAAGCGTGGCCGATTTGTTGGTCGTCGTCGTTGGTGAGCTTTAAAAGGCCGGTGGATGTTACTTCGGCGACGCCGTCGAGGCTGAGATCGCCGGCGTTGAAGCCATTGAAGGTGAAGCTGAGGTTTTCTGAAGCTGAAGAAATGGGTATTGAAAGAATTAATGTGAAGATGATGACAGCCGCCATTGTTTCTTATGAAATTTCTCTCTGTATTTTGTATTTGTATCTGTTCGTTTTTCCTGGTTTGGGAAGCTTCGTTTTTTTCAGAGTCAAGGAAATTGACTTCGAATTGATCTTAGCCGTTGAATGAATATGGGTTTAACCGTCTAGATTTTAGCCTTTGCAGCCACTATGAAACCCTTTTTTCCTGTGTAAACCGTTTTGTCCTTAACCACTTGTATTTTATTTTATTTTATTGTTTTTTTGAAACAACAATGTAGAATGTTAATTATTATTTTGATAAAATGTAGAATGTTTATTTAGGTTAGCAATTGCATTTAGGGAACTTAGAAGCTTAGTCAAATTCAAAAAATAATTATAAATATATCATTTTAAAAAAAAAATTCAGTAATCATAGATATTAATAATAATATGGTATTAATAATATATTATAATGTATTAATACATAATATTATATTAATAACATATAATACTGTATTTATACATAACATTGTATTAAAAAATAAATAATATTGTATTAATGAGTATTAATAATAGCTGAATTCCATTTCAAAATATATATATATATATATATTAATAATAGAATATTGAATCTTATTTATGACGGATACAAATATTTTAAAATTTGACTACATTTATAATTATTTTTGTTAAAATAGGCTACCGATTATAATTTCCTTGCATTTAATTCATTTCAAGTCTACAGTTACGGATTCGATCTTGTAAATCAATATTTGGCTCTCATATTATTTAAGAGTAATTGTGTCTTCATGTAGGGTTTGTTGTTCCTTATCTCCAAATTTATACAAAAAAAAAAGTTAGAATTGTTTTTGTTTTGATCAATTTTCTAAAAGGTTCCAAACATCCGTACTAAAGGTTGATTTATAGAGACTGCATGTTTTTTGCTTGGTCGATAATTGTTTCAATTTAAGTTTTTATTTATCCAAAAACATGCGGTATATATTAACTTAACTCATAATTATTTGTTGTTGACAATTCACGAGCCATTAGAATATTTAACAAAGTTAAGAAATTGATTGATTATAACACAGATCATTTAATTGCAACGTTTAATAAAAGTTTAAAATGGATTTTCAAATTAAAGTTAAAAATAGAATCATAACAATTTTTGTAGCATATTTTTATTCAATTTCCTCTTAAATAAAAAAGTGCATCGACAAAATGTTGGGATTTTTCATTGATAATAAAAAAAGAAAGAAAGAAATTCTATAGATATAAAAAATTTTAAGAAAATTTAAATATAGCAAAAATCAATTCAAATATAGAAGACTTCAATCAAATAAAATTGATAATTTCAATCAAAAATTTTTTATTGAAGTCAATTAGTGATTATAAATAATAAAAATTAAAATATTTTTTATGCATAAAATATTTTTAAAAAGTTATCAAACTAAATTGGAAGTTTGAATTTAACTGCAGCAAATTCCGTAAAATGTTTGTGCAAATGGTCAACTTCATCATAACTAATTTTTTCTTAAATGAATTATTTTCGATGCAAAATGCAATTTTCGAAGATATAACTACCCAGTCCATGGTTAATAAGAGCAGCACTCTAACGACATTTATACAATTTAATAATCATATGTTACAAGTTTGGATCCTTTTTTTCCAATATTATTGTATAAAAAAACTACCAATCCATTTGAAGACCTATAAATGTATTAGATGTCAAGGAAAATCAAAACACATCCCTAAAAAAAATGTTGACATCTAAATGTTGTAAAATTAGATAATATGTTCAGTGGCATTAGTTGAGGTATGCACAGTTGGTACGAACACTCACGGATATCAATAATAATAATAATAATAAATTAATAAATAAATATATCAATAAAAATCTTATTATGATAACCATGATATTTAAACTTTGAATGCTTAAATTTGAATTCTGTATGTCAATGTTTTTGTAAGTGATCTTAACTTTTATATTCTTCTTTTTTTGACAGAAGCTTCTCTAAGAAGCTTCTTTAAAGATCAATCTTTCCAAAAAAATCATAGCATTTAACGTGAATTATGTAAGTTAAAATATAGTATATAGATTTATATTAATTGAAATATAATATATATTTCATCCAAAATAAATATTGGATCGAATGATAGACCTTGAATTTTTTAGATTGACTTGATTTTCTGTAGCAAGAAAATTGTCTAAATTTGAAGACAACTTCATATGAGGATTATGCTTAATTGAATTTAATTTTTCTAAAATAAAGTTAAAATATAATTGTCACTCGACAATAATTTTTAAGGTTGTTGTTTATTTTTTTGCGTTCTTTAACAATACTTTGAAAATGTCGGTGACCTCATGATTTTATTGTTTGGTCAAAATTGCAGTTTGTGATCTCTTCTCTCTCAATTTTTATTAAAAAAATAGAGTGAACTGTACATACACACATTTTTCGACAATTTTATTTAAAAAAATTATAAATAAATTACATAATAAATAATTTAGTTAACCTGAATCATGGTGCTTTAAAAAGAAATTCATATTTTAAGATGAAAAAGTAGACTATTATACGACAACACTGAGGCCAAAGTCAAATATCTTATATTTATTAAGACTTTATGTAAGAACTCCTTTATGATAAGAAATTAGGATGCAAATACAGTTTTGGAAAGAAAACATTTACTAAAATATTTATTACAAACCTAAATAATTATTTAACTACTTATTACGGAAAATTGATTTATATTGAATGTGATGATTAGTTTAATATATATATTCTAAAGGCAGGTAGAAGATGAACGTTAATGTCTTAGTGAGATCTAATTTTGGTACAGGAGAAATTGGTTGGGTGGTTCGTGATTGGAAAAGGCATCTGTTGTTGGGGTGGAGATCAAATTTTTTGAATCAGTCTGTTAAAGTTCTTAAAGACATCGCTTTAAGGGACAAGCTTAAGCAATTGCAAGATGTGCAAAGGTTGTTTTTACCTTCAATTTTGGTGGAGCCCGATGTTTTTGTCGTTATTAAAGAAATTGAAGATGACTCCTAAAATATTTCTGAATCAACAATATTAAGCAATTAATTGCTTTTCTTGACATTATGAATGTATCTCATTGTAATAAGCTTAGTAGAAAGTTTTTTGATTTGTTAGCTACGAAAACTTATTTGATTATTTTTGTTGGAAGGTTCTTTCGATTCATCAAGAATGAGTCTTTATTTTGAAGGTGAATTCTCCCTTTTAATATTGGCTTGGAAAATGATTGTATTAGTGCCGTTTGTGTTTGATAGAAGTATTATATTATATTATATATACATCAAGTTGAGGGAAAAAGGTTTGTTAAATTTAAACTCAATAAATGACAAAAGAATTAAATTTTGAAAAGAAAAAAGAATGGCAAGTTCTTACGTAGATGTGGCATACAGTTTGAAATAGAAAAGGTTGACCAAATATGTCTAATTTAACCAACAAAATTCCAAATTTCAAATACACCATTTTTCAAAAAGATGGACTTATGAATCAAATTATGATTATTTTATCAATCCATCCTCTTACTTGATTAAATTGGTCAAAACCATGAGCAAAATAAAATATAATTTCTTTGCATATATAGTTAGGGTATCTTATATCCTATAAACTTTAATAAGTTTGGTTGACTCAATTTTAAAAGTAGTGGTGAATGATTGAAAACGAGTTGTAAACTTAAATGTATATATTTGTGAGAATCTATTATTTAATTAAACAAAATCTTCATTAAAAAAAATAAAAGCAAATCTTAAAAGAAAATTAAAAGGTGTTTAATTCAAACCAAATCTTAAAAGGAAATTACAAAAAGTGTTATTTAGTTTGATGATATTGATAGATAATTAAAAATTGTTTTCATGATGACATGAGTGATCATGAGAATTTTGAAGCCTAGATACCGGATGGAATGATTTTAGAAAATGGATGGAGTCTGGAAAGGTTGATAAATCTAATTAAGCATTTAGTGGTATTGTTTTTTTGTTTTTTTTGTTTTTTTGGAAAAATGATACTTTATTAATCAAGTATGAAAGATACATACTAGAGGGAAAAAGATTACATGATGGATTTCCAATTGATACCAATAACTTGAAATAAGGGTAATTGCGTCCGACTTAGGCTAGGTACTTCCCTCAAAATCAAAGTCTTCAACTACTGTCCTATTATTGGGGACATAGCTATAACACTAGGACCATTTGTTTTTTAAGCTTATAACATTATGATTACATTTCTTAAAAAATTTGGACTAAAAACAACATTTGTAACATCTTAGATGAGAAAGGAGTTTGTGAGGGTCTTTGACATTTTTTGCACTTCTATCCTGACAAAGAAACCAAATCACCACACCAAACACATGTTAGCTTTGTTTGAAAAAGTGATGGTTATTGAAAAAGTGAGCTTTGTTTTTGAAGCATAAAACACATGTAACAATTGAAATGTAATAAATTTAAAAGTATTAGTGTTTAGGGTTGAGTAGATTTGTCAATTTTTAAAAATTTGAAGTTGAATGAATAAATTAAACAAATATTAGTAATTAAATTTATGGAAATGTTGATGAAAGTATTGATAAAATATTATGATGGATATTTAAAAAAAAAAAAATTATTATAAATCCAAAAATATCGATAAAATATCAAGCTTGTGACATATTTTTCCAATGCCAAATTTAACCATAACAAATAGTATCTCTATTCTAAAAATATTCATCCCCTCTAAGCAAAAACTCTTTTTGTTGTCAATTGAGCAACAGATCAAATTTCACTTTCAAGGAAATGAATCCCTGCAAAAAAAAAAAAAAAAAAAAAAAAGTTACCTTAGCCATAAATTGATTGCCTTATCAAAAAATCCCACATTGCTTAGTTTGAAACAAAAATAACACTATTAACTCCTTTCCATATAGTTAACAAGTCGCCGAGCTTGGTTACGAAAGCTTCTGACTCAAGTGAGGGCAATAAAGAGATGGAACATTAGTCCGAAGTTTGGGCCGGGCTTAACGTGGCTTAACTTGGGCTAGCCTGTTTCAAGCAAAGAGATGGGCCGTGTAGTTTGGGCTGAAGCCCAGACTTCGTGGCCTCTAAAGTGAAGGGTAATGCGTCAGGCTGGTCCACAGAGCAACGATAACCTTCCACTCTTTGCCGTGAAAGGATAACTAGCCCTTCAAGGTCCTGCAATTGGGCCTAAATGGACCATCTTTTTTTTTTTCTACAGCCCATATTTTTGCACTTCTGTTGTAACATTTGTACTCACTGTTTTTTTTTATTAATCGATAGAAAAACATTTTCGATCATTATTTTTTTTTAATTGCATTTTCTCATTAATACTTTTGACTGCATGGTTCATCATCTTCAAAGGTACAATGAAAATATAACGATTTTGGCGAGTAAAATCACTTAATAACTATTTTTGTTAAATATGAATCACACATCAAATTGTATTGGTGAATTTAGATGAATCTTGAATTAGTTTTGGAGTTAGGTTAACTAATTATGTGTGTCTGTGATTGTGCTATTATATAAAGCACCATGAATTCTCTTTCATCATTTGAGAGAAACCCTAACAACTAAATTTGAGAGTTCTTGATATTTATCAATGACAATTATGAGTTAGTGATCAAGATTGATCATCTCACATTTAGAATAGTGGAGTAGACTAGTTCGAACCATTTTACATTCGTGTGTTAATTTCTTCTCCTTTCATTCTTTATTTGTGTTTCGATTTCATCTCTATAGCTATTTGTTTGATCTTGGATTTAGATAGGAATTTATATTTAACAATTTTGTTATGCAAACGGAAAATGATACAAATTAGTAGAAATGTCTATTTTCCCCGCGGGGACCCATACCTAACGGGGCGGGGAATCCCCGATTAGGCGAGGAACGAGGGGGAAAAATTCCCCGTGGGCTAATCGGGGCTGGGGACGGGGAATTTTTCCCCGTCCCCGATTCCCCGATCCTCGCCCTGTTTACTTTTTTTTTATAAAAAAATATTTTTTTTCTATACTTTATCTCTTTAACTTTCAAATAAAAATATATTTGTTATTGAAATTATCTATTCATATGAATATTTTTCTTTAATAATTAACATTATAGTT
>JBBMKA010000026.1:19400397-19458150 GCA_037833695.1 Sechiopsis laciniata
TAGCAAGACAAATACTTATCCCATTTTCCACGATCTGCACTAGCAACTGGAATCACCCAAGGAATCTCTAGCTAAGACTTTCCCCCATAATTTACTACTACCAGGAATCAATCAACCTCACGACCTGCTATTATTAAGAGTAACATCACAATAATGCTAAACAACAACAAATATTCTTAAAGCATCATAGTCAGTACACACTTTCCATCCTCCATCAAGTTAATCTTCACACACTAAATCACAGTAGCTTGGCATCTTACATATCAAATTTACATTTCCATTAACAAACTAAATTCACACATAGGCACAACACCTCAATTTTAGAAGTTTCCTACAAACCTACCATGGTTGCTACATTCCACGCCAAAAGATCATTCACCAAGCCTCATATATCCAAACTCAACCTCATTAAAAATTACAGCACATACGACAACCTTCATCTTCCTATTAAGCAACATTACTAAGGGTTGTCTAAGCTTAAGAAAACAACTCACAACAATAAATCAATCTAACAACTCTTAGATCTCTCACTAAACATTTATATGCTATATGTTCATTCATACATGCATTGCACACTTATGTTCATTCATACATGCATTGCACACTTATTTTCAAACCAACGAGAACGTACCATCTCTCACCACACCAACCACACATAGCTAAGAACATCACTACCTCAGAAGTGCTGGAATCAATCCCACATTATCTCGTGTATACTAAATCCACAATCTAGCATAAGCAACGTTAAAAAGTAATAGAGTCTTAGCTTCTTACCTAAGGAGAACACCAAAATGCATAACCAACAAATGGAGCTTTTATATGCTGGAATCAAACTCAGATCAAATATTCGACCCCTTCTGAAGTAGAATCACCCAGAAATTCGAAGTAAAACGACCACAACCACTTAAAAGGCCTTGGTCGGACGTTCACCGAAATTGGAGCACCCAGTACTCTAAACTTAACTCCTTTAGGTCGAATAGGATATCAAAAGAAAGAGGAGAGAAAGACGAGCTCAGTACAATAAGAATCATGCTAATCAGAGTTTGGGAGTGAAAGTTATGGCTTGCCAAAGTCTCCCCTATGATTTTTGCAAGAAAATCGTGTCTTTCCCTAGACTACCTCCACAATTTCGTTTTTGAAATGTTAACCCACCGCCTAAAACAAGCCCAGTCAGATCCACATGTCACTCCTTCCTCCATCAACCTACCCACGTCTCAAATACAACATTTGCTTCCTATTTTCTTTTCTCTCTTTTCATGTTTACCTAAACTATGTCTCATAGTTACACCTTAGTTTGCCTATATCTGAGTATATGCTTTGCGAAAATCTTTGGAATATTCCTGGAATTTCTTGTGAATATCTTTGTTGGAATTGGCTGATCAATCAATTAAAATTTTGATTTGTATATCATCTGATTGTGAAGTTAATTTGTCATTGGCATTTTTTTTAGCTTCGTCGTAGGTACATTTGGTTCAGGCTTGTTTGTTTTAGATTACAAGCTGAATTTTGTTGTTAGCATGCCATTGTTGCGAAGATTTTGAGATATTGAATTTTGAAATTTTGAGAATTGATTTTGAGATAAGCTGCTTTGTTATCTAACTGGGTGATTCTGATTTGTTGGAACTGCTTGTTTTCTGTGGTTTATGCTAGCAATCCTCTGAATAACCTGCTTTCCTAATTTATGTTCGATCTGCAAGTATGTCGGCAAGGTTTGTTATTGATAAATTTGACTGGAAAGGAGATTTCAGTTTATGGAATAGGAAGATGAAAGCCTTGCTAGTGCAACAGAAAGTTGCAAAGGCCTTGGACAACCCTCCTAAATGGCCTGCTTCCATGACAATTGAAGAAAAAGCTGAGTCATGTGAGATTGCAAATAACACCATTATTCTGCATTTTGCCGATAATGTCTTAAGAAGACTTGGCGAGATTATGATGTGGCTACTCTGTGGACCAAATTAGAAGAGTTTTACATTTCAAAGTCATTGTCTAACAAGATATATTTGAAGGAGTTGCTATTTGGGATCAGAATGGATCCGTCCAAAGGTTTGGAGGAAAACATAGATAAATTCAACAAAATTTATGCAGAACATTGGGGAGAAGCTTGATTTTGAGAATGAAGCAGTGATTCTTCTCAATTCATTACCCGACAAGTTCAAGGAACTGAAATCAGTTATCAAGTATGGCAGTGAGAAATTGACCCTAGACAAAGTTCTTGACTTTTTCATAGAAGAAGGATTCTGAGGCTCTTTATATGAAAGGTAAATCGGTCAAATTTGCCAAAGGCAAGAGTAGTAAATCAGGCAAAACCAGCTTTAAACCTGCAAAGAAGAAGAAAGAGTCGAAAAAGCAGAAAAAGAGTTTTACCTGCAATTTCTACAAAGCTGAGGGACACATTAAGTTTAATTGTTCAGTTCTGAAGAGGATGGGAATCCTCCCTGTTAGGAAGCCTAAAGCAGATGCCCATGTCCTCGATGGTTATGGTTCAGCCGAAGTGTTTATGGCTGAAAATTCTGATGACCGTTATGAGAGTCAATGAATTATGGACTCAGGTTGTACCTTCCATATATCCTCGTCTAAGCACCATTTTGTGAATTTGAAAGAAATTGAGACAAGCAAAGTCACTTTGGAAAATAGCCCATAGTGTGAGGTCAAGGGCATAGGCTCAGTTCAATTCAGCATGGATGACGGATCTGTCAAAGTGCTATCTGATGTTCGGTATGTGCCAGGCCTGAGACGTAACCTCATTTCCTTGGGAACATTTAATGTTGCTGGTTATGACTACAAGTATCGCCATGGTTTGTTGATGATTTGTAAAAACAACAAAGTTAAGATGACTGAAAAGTTTGTGAAAGGACTTTATGTTCTTCAAGGTCGTGCTATTCAGGGCGAGGTCAATGTAGTTTCTGATTCCAATTTGAAGGCTTTGAGATTATGGCATAATAGATTGGTCCACATCGGTCATAGAGGACTTGATTGCTTATCTAAGCAAGGACTTTTGAGAATTCTAAAGCCATCAACAATTGAGAATTGTGAGCATTGCATTTTGGGCAAGTCTACCAAGTTGAGTTTTAGAGCTTCGCAGTATAAATCAGAGGGGATATTAGATTATATCTATTCGGATCTTTGTGGCCCCGCTCGAGTCCAAACTCATGATGGAGCTCGGTACTTTTTTTCCCTAATTGATGACAACTCAAGAAAGTTATGGGTCTTTATGTCGAAGACCAAAAATGAGACTTTTCAGAAATTCAGAGAGTGGAAGATTTTGGTTGAGAAGCAATCTTGGAAGCAAGTTAAGGCCTTGAGAAAAGATAACGGGTTAGAATTTCTTAATCAGAACTTCAACGAATTGTGCAAACAATCTTGGATTAAGAGATTTCTGACTGTTCCGGGCACCCCTCAACAGAATGGACTTGCAGAGAGGTTCAATCGAACCATTTTGGAGAAAGTGAGATGCATGCTATCATTTGCTGGTTTGCCCAAATATTTTTGGGGTGAGGAAGTTAACACTGCTGCTTATATCATCAATAAAAGTTCCTCGACTACTTTGACTTTTAAGACTCTTCAAGAAATTTGGATCGGTTCTCCACCAAATCTGAAACATTTGAAATTGTTTGGTTGTGCAGCTTATGCACATACTAAATAGGATAAGCTGGATTCGCGAGCCAAGAGATGTATCTTTATTGGATATCCTTCGGGAGTGAAAGGATATAAGCTTTGGTCTCTTGAATCAGGAGATAGAAAATGTTTTGTGAGTAGAGATGTCAAGTTTAACGAAGAATTATTTCCCTTGAAAGATACTTCTAGTGGTGAAGTTGAAAATAATTAAGAAATTGTCAAGCAGATGAGTTATGAGATTAAGTTACTTGGCAAAGATTCGAGAATTGATTTGACTTCTTCTTCTGCTTCTACATCAAAAGATTCTTCTGTTGAGCCATCTGTGCATATCGATGAAACTGCACATTCTGATTTTGTTATTGCTCCTCAGCTAGAGGATGTTCCTACTAGTTTAGAGAGTGATGTCAAGAAATTGCCCCTATTGTAAATTCTGACATTCAGACATATCAACTTGCCAAAGATAGGCAGAGAAGGGTAATTAGACCTCCATCAAGATTTGATGAAGCTCAGTTTGTAGATTTTGCTCTGTACTGTTATGATGAAGAGAGCATTTTTTAATCGAACACCTACAAGCAAGCTTTAAATTCCAAGCATTCAGTTGAATGGATTGAGGCGATGGACTAGGAAATGGCTTCTTTGAAGAATAATCAGACTTGGGTTTTGGTGGATCGTCTAGAAAATTGTAAGATTATTGACTGCAGATGGTTGTTTAAGATGAAACCAGGTATTAAGGGGTTAGCTCAACCTCGGTTTAAGGCAAGATTGGTTGCGAAAGGTTACACGTAAGAAGAGGGGATAGACTATACTGAAGTTTTTTCTCCAGTTGTCAGACATTCCTCTATTAGAGTCTTATTGGCTATGGCGGTTCAATTCAATCTTGAATTGGAACAGATGGATGTTACCACGGCTTTCTTGGATGGAACCTTAGATGAAGACATTTTTATGAAACAACCTCCTGGATATGAAATAGATGATTAGTCTAGCAAGGTTTGTCATCTGAAAAGATCCATCTATGGCCTTAAGCAGTCATCAAGGTAGTGGAATAAGTGCTTTGACTCTTTTATATCTGAGAATGGATTTGCCAAGAACTCATTTGACTCTTGTGTATACAGAAAGTCTGTTAGTGCAAGTTGCTTCATCTTGCTTCTATTGTATGTGGATGATATTTTGATTGCATCTAACAGTGTTGTAGAAATTAAGAGGGTAAAAGAATTGTTGAATAGCAAGTTCGAGATGAAAGATTTGGGTGCTGCCAAGAAAATTTTGGGTATGGAGTTGATTAGAACCGAGATAGTCATAGTTTGAGTATCAGTCAACCTGATTATTTGGCTGGTATTTTGAAACACTTTCACATGAAAAGTTACAAGTCGGTGAAGACTCCATTTGCTCTGCATTGCAAATTGTCATCAAGTCAATCTCCATCTTCTGAGGAAGATATTGAAAATATGAAAGAAGTGTCTTATTCTAATCTTGTTGGGTGTATTATGTACGCCATGATTTCGTGTCAGTCATATTTGGGACACTCGATGAGTGTTGTGAGCAGGTACATGAGTAACTCTGGTAAGCCCCATTGGGAAGCAGCAAAGTGGATATTAAGGTATATTAAAGGCTCAGTCGCGAAAGGTCTTTTATATACAAGATCAGATAGTTCTGAAGAATCCATCCTGATAGGTTATGTTGATTCTGATTATGCTGCTGACACCGGTAGGCATAGATCGCTTACAAGATATGTTTTTATGTTGTTCGGCAATATAGACTGTTTGATTGCTTTGCATTGTGATAGCCAAAGTGCTTTGGCATTGTCTAAGAATCCTGCTTTTCATAATTGAACCAAGCATATTGATGTTAGATTCCATTTTGTTAGAGATGTTGTTGTTAAGAACAGGTTGTCATTGCTGAAAGTGAACACGGTTCACAATCCTACAGATATTTTAACTAAAGCTTTGTCTTCTGAGAGATTTGAGTATCTCTGTGATTTGCTCTGCATGGGCAAATTCTGAGCCAAGATTGTTTGGCATTTTGTTTTGAGCTACTTTGCTTTAGAAGCATTCTAAACCAGGTGAGTCTGGCATTCTGTTATGATTGTTCAGTTTGAACAAGTTCTGATCCAGGTTTGTCTGGAGCTTCTGAGATCTCGAGATCATTCTGATCAATTCCGATTGCCATTTTTGTTTATGATATGTACTTCAAGAGGGTATTTTGTAATAGGTGAATTACACATCATGTATTAGCCCATAAGATGAGTTGATGTTTAACTTGGGTTAATTAAGGGTTGGTTTACTAATCATGATAGATGTGTATTGGTGCTCCTATATAAAGCACATTTGAGGGTTTCTTCTTCCTTGAGAGTGAGAGAGTTTAGAAACTCTAGTCACTTTTGAGAGCCCTTGTACAAATCTTGGCAATGGCATTTATGGGTGAATCGATCAAGCTTAATCGATTCACAACAATGGAGTAGGGACGTTCCCGAACCACTTAAATCTGGTGTGCTTTGTCTCTCTTCTCCATTGTTCCTTCTATTTCTTTATTGTTTGATTCATCTCTATATGCATTCATTCTTGGATTAGAGTCTAGATCTAGAAATTGCATTACAGTTAGATTGTTAGATCACATAGATTAGATTAGATGTAAGATATTTATTTTTAGGCTG
This sequence comes from Sechiopsis laciniata, assembly GCA_037833695.1. NCBI lineage: Eukaryota > Viridiplantae > Streptophyta > Magnoliopsida > Cucurbitales > Cucurbitaceae > Sechiopsis > Sechiopsis laciniata. The sequence continues at coordinate 19,406,663 of JBBMKA010000026.1, forward strand.
AATTATAAAAAATGTCCATGAACTATACAAAAACTTACCACTCAAATTTGAAAAGTACCTTTAAGCTTTACCAAACGTTTAAAAAATGTCATTATTGTTAATTTTTTATGAAAATCATTAAAATTTTGTTTCAAAAGTACCTTAAAACTTTAAAAAGTTTCAAAAATACACTTCGTCTAAAAAAACATAAAATTTAAATCATTTAGCTTCCTAAATATTTGAATTTAATGAGTTAAACTTCGAACGAAATGAACAATAAATTCTCGATGACTCATAATGACTTTCAAATTGAACTTTGTTGTTTATTATTACATCAAGATTAACAGTATAATTTAGAGTTCATTTATAACCTTATAATTTATTTAAACTTGTGAGTTTCTTCCTATCAATTGCAAATATATTATTAAATTTGAAAATTTAAAGTACGTTGCCACCAACAATACAACTAATAAAAAAAATAGTAGTTAATTATGACTTTTTAATAGTTTTATGCATCTAAAAACAAAGGTAAAATGATAAACAACATATAAGCGAAAATATATTAAGAATTTAATTTCAATACCAGTCTAACAATTCAATTAATTAAACAACCAATATTCACATAAAGTAATCCATAAGTTAAAAATATAAAGATAAAAAAAGTTTAATTTATAATTAAATATGTAGCGTTTAGGGGTGTACATGGTCCGATTGGGTTAGAGGAATTTTTTGGATCAACCACACTTTTGGGTTGGTCAATCATCTAACCCCTCCAACCCTATGCATTAGAGCAACTCAACTCAACCGTACCCTATAGTTTTGGATTAGGTTAGGTTGCGTTCTAACCCCTTTAACCCTATGCATTAGAGCAACTCAACTCAACCATACCCCATAAATGTATAAACAAATAAAACATGCATGATACCATGTTGAGTTTAGGTTAGAATATCTTATTAGTATGTGTTCCTTATCAATATACTATGAATTCATCCTAATTAATTCACACAAATTTTCTTTATTTGTTTTCCATATGTATGAGGTATGAATTGAGTGTATATATATAGAGAGAGAAAAGATGAGATTAACGCAATTCGAGAATCTAATCCAAACTCGAAAATATAGGGTTGGATTAGGTTGTTCTAATGTATAAGGTTGGACGGGTTGAAGAATTGACCAATCCAAAAAGTGAGGATGGTCCAAAAAATTCCTCTAACCCAACTCGGACCGTGGACATCCGCTACATATTCAATTGTAAAATATATTTTTTAATCTTGTATTTTTAACTTATGTATTACTTTTATGTCAATATTGGTTTTTTTAATTAATTGAATTGTTTATCTATTGTTGAAATTAATTATTAATATATTTATTTTATATCGTTATTTATCATTTTACCTTTATTTTTAGTGCATAAAATTATTAAAAAATAATTAAATGTTAGTTTAAACTATATGATTTGTTGTATTGTTCGCTCTAACATGCTTTAAATTTGTAAATTTAATGTTATATTTGTAATTGTTAATAAGAAACTCATAAATTTAAATAAATTACAAGGTTATAAATGAATTATAAATTATAGTGTTAATGATGTAATAATAAACAACAAATCTCAATTTGAAAGCGTTTATAAGTCATCGAGAATTTCTTGTTCATCTCGGTCAAAATTTGACATATTAAATTCAAATATTTGAGAAGATAAATTATTTAAATTTTATGTCATTTTTTTTAAATCAATGGTATTTTTGAAACTTTTTAAAGTTTATGAGTAAGAAACAAAATTTTAACGATTTTCATCCAAAATTAACGATAATGATATTTTTGAAATGTTTTGTAGAGTCCAAGGATACTTTTGAAACTTTTCAAAATTTATAAGTAACTTTGACACAAATGTAATAGTTGAGAGGCATTTTTTATAATTTAGTTTTATTTTTATTGATTATTTTAACTTCAAAATTAATTTTAGGAGAAGTCATTAAACGTTCCGTAACTAAAAATCACAATGCAAAGAACTGAAAAAATGACACACCAAAAACCATATGGATGTTGCGGTTGCAGCCATAATAATCAAGATTTTCTCTTCAAAAACAGGGGTGGGTTTCTAGGTGTTGCCGTCACAAGCCTCCAAGTCGGGCTCCCAGTCACCACCGTCGAGGTACCCGAAAAGTTTCTAGTCAGAGCAAGAGAGGATTAGGAGTCCACAAGCGATGAATCCTAACATAGTAGTGAAACAGTCGAACAAATATGGAACAGTGGAATGCCATGGGAAGGGTTCTTTTCTGGCCTCCATTGTTGCAAAGGACTTGAGTTTAAATTGATGGGTTTTATGAATCGTGGATTGAGAGAAAGTTTAACAAGTGTGTTCCCTTACTTCTGAGTTCATTTTATTGGATTTAATATAAAGTTTTCCCATTCTTGCAATTGAAAATGAAATTTTGCTCGGTTTTCTCTTTGTCCCGGTTACAGTTGCTGGTGTTGAATAAACTTAATGCTAATTTTAATGTGTTGTTTAATTTTTGCTAGTATAAGTTTTTATTTAAGAGTTAGTGGGCTCTTAAATGCGGTTAGTGGGTCTTAAATTAGGAGTTAATGGAAAAATGGTTTCTTGTAATTGAATGCCAAAATGGTTACAAATTTATGGCTATAGAGTCTTGTAGAACAAGCTTGTAATAGACTATAAATAGATAGCTTATTCCATTGTGAAAGAGAGCAAAAAGAGAAAAAGAGCAAGAGAGCAAAAGAGCAATAGAGCAAGAAAGTAAGTTGAGAAATAAAGAGAAGTGTTTTTTTTTTTAAATTTGTGAGTGTTTTGTCTCTCCAATCACGAAATGAAAAGTTTGCGCGATTATGTTATTTGTGTTTTATTTGTTTTATTTGTGATTCGAGTTTCTACAAATTGGTATCAAAGCGGCATCTAGATTTTACAAATTGGTATCATAGCTATGGCGAACGTGACGGGTCAAATGCCGCTACCATGATTGACAAAGGCAAATTATGAGAATTAGAGCATTCAGATGAAAGTGCTACTTGGATCTCATGATGCATGGGAAGTGGTCGAAGAAGGTTTCGTCGAACCAGAGAATACTGCGGGGTAACAGTGGCTCAAACCAAAGCGTTGAAAGAGACGCATTCGAAGGATAAAATGGCATTATACATGCTGTTCGGAGCAGTTGACGAGTCAGGCTTTGAGAAGATTGCGAGTGCAACTACTTCAAAAGGAGCGTGGGATATTTTAGAGAAAGTGTTCAAATGAGCCGACCGAGTCAAGCAAGTGTGCCTCTAAACTCTTTGCGGCGAGTTGGAGAGCATAAATATGAAAGAGTCAAAAAGTGTATCTGATTACATCACGCGTGTACAGACAGTGGTGAACCAACTCAATCGCAATGGCAAAAAGCTAACCGATGCCCGAGTTGTAGAGAAAATCTTGAGATTGTTAACCAATAATTTTGAGAATGTTGTGTGCGCGATAAAAGAGTCAAAAGACCTTGCGACACTCACTGTTGACGAACTTACCGATTCTCTTAAGGCACACCAGCAACAAAAGAACAAGAAAAATGAGGAAACGCTTGAGCAAGCACTTCAATCCAAAGCGTCACTAAAAAATGAGAAGGTACTCTATTATAAACAATTCCAGGGTAGAGACCGTGGCCGTGGGGGTCATGGAAATGGTCGCGGTGGTCAAAGTGACAGTCATGAAGAGAAGGGACAGTCAAGCCAAGCGAATTGGCATGGAAGAGGGCATGGTCGAGGAAGAGGCGGTCGATCGAATTATTCGAACATTGAGTGCTACAAATGTCACAAGTATGGTCACTATGCGAGTGATTGCAATTCTGACAAATGTTACAATTGTAGAAAAGTGGGACATTTTGCAAGAGATTACCGAGCGGATAAAAGGGTTGAAGAAACAACCAATTTAGCATTAGAAGATGAAGTGAATGAAGGTCTTCTTTTGATGGCACAAAATGATGACAGCGTCAACAATAATACTATGTGGTATCTCGACTCAGAAGCAAGCAACCATATGTGCAATCACGAGCATCTATTCAAAGGGATGCGGAAAATTGAAGACGGTCATATTTCTTTTGGTGATGCGTCAAAAGTGGAGGTCAAAGGCAAATGTACGATTTGTTATTTTGCAAAAGGCTGGCTTGACAGGGTCAATATAGGATGTCTATTATGTACTAGATCTCAAAACAAATATTTTGAGTTTGGGACAACTAACAGAGAAGGGTTATTCAATATTTTTGAAAGACCGGCTATTACATTTGAAGGACAACCAATAGCGTTTAGTCGTGCAAGTTGAGATAGGAAGAAATCGCATGTATAGGTTAAATCTGAGAAGCTTGTGAGAAACGTGTTTGCGAGTCGATGTAGAAGATAAAGCATCACTTTGGCATCATCGTTTTGGTCACCTACATTGTGGTGGACTAAATGTGTTAGCAAAGAAAAATATGGTGCATGGGCTACCTGACATGGACTATAAAGGAAAGTTTTGTGAAGAATGCATGCTTAGCAAGCATGCGAGAACCTCATTTCAGAAGAAAGTAGAATATTAGACTAAGCAACCGCTCGAGATGATTCATACTGACATATGCAGACCAATTACCCTCGGATCTTTCAGCGGTAAAAGGTACTTCATTTCCTTTATTGATGATTTCTCAAGAATAACTTGGGTTTATTTCTTAAAAGAAAAATCATAAGCATTTGAGGCGTTCAAGAAATTAAAAGTGAAGGTGGAGAAGGAAATAGGTAGCAGATCAAAGCTGTGCGATTTGACAGAAGTGGCGAATATACTTCGACGACTTTCATGGAGTATTGCGAGATGTAAGGCATAAGGCGATTTCTAACTGCACCATATACTTCTCAACAAAATGGTGTGGCTAAGAGGAAGAAAAGAACCATTCTTGACATGGTTCGAGCAATGCTTAATAGAAAAAGCATGCCAAATAAGTTTTAGGCAGAAGCAGTGTAAAGCGTTATCTATGTGCAAAATCGATGTCCTCATGTGAAGCTGGGTGATTAGAAACCGCAAGAAGCATGGAGCTGACACAAGCCGACTGCTTCACATTTAAAAGTATTTGGTAGTGTGGCTTATGCACACGTACCAGATCAAAGAAGAACTAAGCTTGAAGACAAAAGGAAAAAGTATGTTTTCATTGGCTATGATGAGAAAACAAAAGGGTACAAGCTACTTGACCCAATAAGCAAGAAGGTGATGGTGAGTCGCGATGTGCGAGTCAATGAAGAAAGCGAATGAGACTGGAACAATTCGATGGAAGTTAGCATCGAAGTTGGAGAATTGTCAGTCGTTGCATCAACAAGTATATCAGCAGAGTATGAAACAACAACTGATGATGAAGATGAACCGCAACAACTCAGAATGCGGAGTTTGCAAGATTTGTACGATGCGACAAATGAGGTACATCTTGTATGTCTTTTAGCAGATGCAGAAGACATTAGCTTTGAAGAAGCAGTGCGAGACAAGAAATGGCAAACTGCCATGGATGAGGAGATTAATGCAATAGAGCATAATTATACATGGAAACTGACAGAATTGCCGAATGCAAGTCAGTCAATTGATGTGAAATAGGTATTCAAGAAGAAGATGAATGTTGAAGGAAAGATAGAGCGTTACAAGGCTCGGCTTGTTGCGAAGGGATACAAGAAAAAAGCGAGAATTGACTATGATGAAGTATTTGCTGCCGTTGCGAGAATGGAGACAATCTGATTGCTTATTTCTCATTCAGCTCAATTCAAATGGCCTATATTTCATATGGATGTCAAGACGGCATTCTTGAATGGTGTGCTTGAAGAAGAAGTTTATATTGAACAACCACCCGGATACGTGAAAGTTGAAGAAGAGAAGAAAATGCTAAAATTGAGGGACTTTATGGGTTGAAACAAGCACCGCGAGCGTGGAATACTCGCATTGATACATATTTTAAGGAGAAAGGGTACTTGCAATGTTCTTACGAGCATGTGCTTTACACAAAGCAGTGTATAGGTAATGCGATATTTGTTGCTTTTTATGTTGATGACCTAATATTTATGGGTAACAGTGATGCGATGAATTTAAGAGCACAATGACGCGAGAATTTGAGATGACAGATTTGGGTTTGCTGAAGTTTTTCCTCGGTTTGAAGGTTAAACAATAAGAGACAGGCATTTTTGTATCGTAGGAAAATTATTCGAAGGAGATCTTGAAAAAGTTCAAGATGGCAAATTGCAACCCAGTTTTAATACCAATGAACCAGGTATAAAAATTTTAAAGTTTGATGAAGGAGAACGTGTAGATGCGAGCAGATACAGAAGTTTGGTGGGAAGCCTTCGCTATCTCACATGGACAAGGCCAGACATCGCATTGAGTGTTGGCATTGTTAATCGGTTCATGAAGGAGCCGGTTTATATGCATTGGAAGGCATTGAAGCGAATTTTGCGATGCATCTAAGGTTAAGTGTCACTTGGGATGTTTTATTCAAAAGCAAAAGAGTACAAGATGATTGGATACTCCGACAGCGATTGGTGCAGAGACATAGACGATCAGAAGAGCACTTCAGGATACGCATTTTTTATGGGCAATATAGCATTTACTTGGTTGTCAAAGAAGCAACCGATCGTAACGCTTTCGACATGCGAAGCTGAATATGTTGCAGCTTCTTGGTGCGTATGTCATGCAATATGGCTTAGAAATCTGTTGAGCAAGATGGAGTTAAAGCAACTTGGTGAGACTATGATTCAAGTTGACAACAGATTAACAATTGAGTTAGCAAAGAATCCAGTGAATCATGAAAGGAGCAAACACATTGATGTTCGTTTTCATTTCATCTGAGAACATGTGAAGGAAGGAAACGTGGAATTGCTGCATGTGGCGAGTCAAGATCAAGTTGCGGATATCTTTACAAAACCGTTACCAAAGGTTTTGTTCGATAAATTCAAAAAGATGCTTGGCATGGCAGATGGCATAAGCATTTAAGTTTATGGAGGAGTTTTGTTGAATAAACTTAATGCTAATTTTAATGTGTTGTTTAATTGTTGCTAGTGGAAGTTCTTTATTTAGAGTTAGTGGGCTCTTAAATGTGGTTAATGAGTCTTAAATTAGGAGTTGGTGGCAAATTGATTTCTTGTAATTGAATGCCAAAATGGTTACAAATTTATGGCTATAGAATCTTGTAGAACAAGCTTGTAATTGGCTATAAATAGATAGCTTATTCCATTGTGAAAAATAGAGCAATAAAGCAAGAAAGCAAGTTGAGAAGTAAAGAGAAGTGTTTTTTAGAGAATTTGTGAGTGTTTTGTCTCTCCAATCACGAAGTGAAAAACTTGCGCGATTGTGATATTTTTGTTTTATTTGTGATTCGAGTTTCTACAAATTGGTATCAAAGAGGCATCTAGATTTTACAGTGAGACCGTGATTGGCACATTTGCGGTTGAGGCGGGAAACGGAGGAGGCGGCATTGCTCAATTCCTTGAGGCACTCCGAGCAGGCAAGAGCAAGAAGAAAGTCCTCGTCTGCGGAGTTCAAATAAGCAACCCCTTGAGCAAGGAGAGCGTGATTTCGGAGGTTGGAAATGTTGTTGTCCGAGAGGGAACAGTGGAGGGAAATGAGAGAAGCCATGGTTTTAGCAGTGTCGGCAAGGATTCGGAGAGTGGGAGGAGGGGATTTGTAGTGGAAGAAGAAATGAAGGATCTGATTGGTGGTGTCTTTGATGGAGCTCGAAAGCTGCGGCATGGATGCAACAACCATAGCTACGAAGAACACAGAGAAACAATGCCGGAATTTGGTTGAAAAAACGAGAAGGGGTTGGGTTTATAGGATTAATGAAATTGAAATGGGTATCATCAAGTTGGGATTTGAGAATTAGGGAGAAATTTGAGGAAGACTGTAACTAAGACAGACAGAAATATTCAAAATTTTAAACTAGGAAAACCAACTGATTTTTTAAATGGTAATAATACATTTAGTGCAGTTCGTAATATTATTATTTTTATTCAATTAATTATTTAACTCATACTCTTATTATTAGATGGAATTCAAATATGGTTCTTATTGACATAGTATCAATAAGAATTAAATATTGATTTTTAAAATTAAAATTGAATTGAATTACAACTAATCAACTAAGTAAATATGTCACAAAACCTATGAATGTCTAATTTTTTACTAGATTGGATAAGTGTTGAAAAAAATAAATGTCCGTTATCCTTTGAGGTTAGATGAGTTATTTCTACCCATCAATGTATTGTATTTTATTTTCTGTAATTTTATGAATAAGAGATCACACATAATTTGAGAATTTGGGCTCACTCCGTTTAACTTATTGATTTTAAGTAGAAGATAAATTTTCAAATATTATGTCTAAGAAGTCTATTTTTGGGGAAAGGTGAGAAGTCTTTGAATTATTATAATATTTAAAATAATCATAAACTCTCAATTGTATATTTTATATCTTGAATATATTCAAAATTATTAAAAGAAACTATGAACATAAAATCAAAATTAGCACTAAATAAGATCAAAACATTCAATTTTGTGATCAAAACCCTTCAAATTTGTGTATTGAAATGGTAGTAATATTTTTTAAAAACTCAAATACACAAGATTTTATTAGACACAAAATAAATAAATAAATAAAATTGAGAAATCTTTAAGAAGTTAAAAAAAAAAAAAATTCATTACAAAATTGGGGTGAAAGGAAGAAAAGAAGAGGAAATAGTGAAAAAAAAAAAAAAAAAAAAAAAAAAAAAAAAGTTTGCATGGATTTTGGAGTGTCAGTTAAGCCATGATTCTCGGAATTCAATTCGTTAAACTTCAAAGTCAACCGTCCGGCCACCCTAGTTTTTTCCCTTTTATAACAACCGTTCTTTTACTTTTAATTTTCATCTTTAATATTTTTTGGAAGGAAGTTTTTTGGAAATTGTATACAATATACCAATTTCTCCAATTATTTATACTTTTAGACAAAATTTAAATCTTTTGCAATTTTTAATTTTTTTAAAAAAAAAACTTTTGCTATTTTAATTTTTCTTTTTATTTTTTTGATATGAAAATATTTTTTAATATCATTTTGACCCTTACCTACATTTAGTACAATTTAATTAATTTTTTAAATACATTTTTCTAATTAAAAATTTTCTTACTAATAACAGTCCAGCTTTATTATTTTTTATCTTAAAAAAAAACTTTTTTATTAAGGGGGATTTTGCATGTATAATTAAAAAAAAAAAAAGTAATTTCATGTATAGCACAATTTCCAAACTAATTCATTTGGAGCAGAAAAAGGCAACAAGTGGGTTAAAAAGACCAAAAATCTCACCTCAATCAATTCGTTAGTGATTGACTCTATCAGTTTAGGCAATGAGGATGGGGGCAAAAAATTTTCCGTTGGCTAAATAGGGAGGGGGTCGGAGAAACAGGATGGGGGAATACATTCCCCATCCCCGACCCCGCGAGGAAAATGAACATGTCTTTATGTAACTATATATATATATCACAATTTTCAAACTATTTTCTTTATGGAAAAAAAGGAAACGTGGAAGCTGAAAAAGATATATATAAAAAATAGAAATTAAAAAAACAAAGCCCGCACGTTTCTATTCCTATTTATCGACCAACTTCAATCAATTTGTTAGTGATTGAATCTATTAGTTTACTAGTGATTGAATCTATTAGTTTGCTAGTGATTGACTCTATCAATTTTCTATTGATTGAATCTATCAGTTTGATAGTGATTGACTCTATTAGTTTGATAGTAATTGAATCTATCAATTTTCAAGTGATTGAATAAATTATTTTTGTTTTGGACTTTAATCAATTTTTTTATTTTGGCGTAGTTTTGGGCTCCAATCAACACACACACACATATATAAGGGGAATTTACATATATAGCAAAAAAAAAACCCCAAAAACGATTCTATCAATAGCATCTTTTTGAAAATATTTTATATATAGCTGAAAATAGGGCACTCTACCTAAGATAACTAAAATGACTCCACTTCAATTAATGTTCAATTGATAGCCTTCACCTAGTCTTAAAGTTTGCAGAGAAAGAAAGAGGATAGAAAAGCAAGGGAAGAAGATAGAAAGATAGCAGAATATTTTCCATTTTAATTGGTAAAGAGAAGAGGTTGAATATTTAACCTCAATATAGTTGTAACAAACTATTAACAAGCTATTAGCTGGATAAAGAAAGGGTTAAGAAGTTATAACAAAAGCCAGCTCAATGTGCTAGCTTAACATCCCCCCTCAAGCCGACGGCTGCTGCATCGATGACACGAAGTTTGTTGCGAAGAGGAATGAAGTGTCGAGCAGCCAAAGGCTTGGTTAGCAGATCTGCAATTTGCGCTGCAGCAGGTAGATGCAGAACAAAGAGTTTCTTCTGAAGGACTAAATCACGAATGAAGTAGATATCAATTTCTACTTGTTTGGTTCGACTGTGTAAGACTGGGTTGGCGCTGAGATGGACTGCTCCTAAGTTGTCACACCAAAGGATAGGAGCTGTGACTACTGGTACGTGAAGTTCGTGAAGAAGAGATGTTAACCATACGAGCTCAGTTGCAGCTTGAGCAAGACATCGGAACTCAGCTTCAGTACTTGATCTTGACACAGTCTGTTGCTTCTTAGATCCCCAAGTTACTAAATTTCCACCAAAGAATACACACAAGCCAGAAGTTGATCTTCTGTCATCAGGGTCGGACGGCCAATCAGAGTCTGCGTAAGCTTGAATTTGTAGATTGGGAGGCTTGGATAGTAATAAGCCATGTTGAGCAGTCCCTTTTAAGTACCTGAGTATTCTTTTTGCTGCCTTCCAATGAGATAGTTTAGGGTGATGCATAAATTGACAGACCTTATTGACCGCATACGCTATTTCCGGTTTAGTGATTGTAGCATATTGTAGTGCACCTACAAGACTTCGGTAGAGCTGTGGTTGATCAAAATCGGGACTCCCAGTTGAGGACAATATGGAGGAGCTTATCATAGGTGTAGGCATGGAATTGGAGGTCTCCATTTTGTGTTTGACTAGGAGGTCTCGGATGTATTTGTCCTGGGAAAGAAAAATTCCACCACTAGTTGTATAAGTCACTTCTACACCAAGAAAGAAACTGAGTTTGCCAAGGTCTTTTAAAGCAAATGTAGCATGAAGGTCAACAATGAGCCTTTGAATGTCAGAAGAGGATGATCCTGTTATGACAATATCATCGACATAGATGAGCATGTAACATACAGATTGTCTTGTGACTCTAAAAAATTGAGACGGATCTACCTTGGACGCAACAAATTCATATGTCAGTAGGAACTCTTTAAGTCTATCAAACCATGCTCGTGGTGCCTGTTTAAGACCATAGAGTGCTTTTTTTAATTTGCAAACCAATGGTTGCTTGGATTTATAGACGACAAAGCCCGGAGGTTGTTCCATATATACCTCTTCTTGCAATACTCCATGAAGGAATGCATTGTTTATGTCCAGCTGCCTAGTGTCCCATCCATTTGCTAACGCAAGGGTTAGAAGAACGCGAATGGTTATAGGTTTGACAACAGGACTGTAAGTTTCATAATAGTCAATATCCGCTGCTTGGTGGAACCCTTTAGCAACAAGACGAGCTTTGTATCTAGAAACTGTTCCATCCGAGTTCCGTTTAACACGAAAAACCCATTTGCAGCCAATTACCTTTTTGTCCAAAGGTAGGCTTACTAAGTCTCATGTGTCATTTCGATACAAGGCTTCATGCTCTGTTTTCATGGCCTCAACCCAATGAGGACTTTGCAAAGCAGCCTTTACAGTAGTAGGTTCAATGTTTCCAAGTTCAGTTGATAGAACCTTAGGTTTCGAAATTCTGCTTTTTGACCTTGTAGTCATTGGATGTATGTTGGGAGGATCACACTCATATGGCAATGGATTAGTGGCTGACATACTGGGCAAGTTTGCAGGGGGTGGAGAAGTGTTGGGAGATATGACTGGGGAAATAACAGGGGGAATGTTTGGAGATGTAGAAGTGGTGCTAGGTTGGTCACTTGCTGGATTGTTGGTATTGTTTGGAGTTGGTGATGAAGTTGGCAATGAGTTAGTAGTGTTGGGTGTTAGATTAGGAAAACTGTTGTGCGAGGTATTTGTTGAAGTAAGAGGAATGGACAAACTAGTTAAGGATTGAGAGACATATGTAGAGTTAGACATGGGACATTTAGGAGAAGCATAAGGAAATTTGTTTTCATCAAACAAGACATGGCGAGAGATAAAGAGTTTACCCTTAGTGTCTAGGCATTTATAGCCTTTGTGACACTCACTGTATCCTAAAAAGGTGTATGGAGATGAACGTATTTCAAGTTTATGATTTTGAAAAGGTCGAAGGTAAGGAAAGCATAGGCTGCCAAATACTTGTAGAAATTCATAGTGTGGTTTTGTATTAAATAGGAATTCCAAGGGACATTTTCCATGTAACACAGGAGTTGGTAAACGATTTATGAGATAGACGGATGTTGAAAAGGCATCATCCCAGAAGTTGAGAGGAAGAGAAGCATGAGACAATAGCGTTAGACCCATTTCAACTATGTGTCTATGTTTACGTTCGACAACCCCATTTTGCTCAGAAGTATAAGGACAGGTAAAACGATGAATTATGCCATTTGTTTTAAGGACAGTAGTAAAAGATCTATATTCACCCCCACCATCAGTTTGAAGTGTTTTGATTTTTTTGTTTAGCTGATTTTCAACCATGATTTTGAAGGAAAGAAAGGTTTTTAAAGCATCAGATTTTGAGTTAAGAAAATAGATCCACGTATATCTAGAGTACATGTCAACAAAGGTCATGTAATATTTATGTCCATTTCTTGATCCATGATGGGCAAGCCCCTATAAATCTGTTTTAATTAGTTCAAGAGGGTGACTATAAGCAGTAGAAGAAGAATAGAAAGGTTGTTTACATAATTTGCCAACAGCACAAGAGGAACAAGTATTTGACACTTTATTAATAGAAGGTAAAGCAATGTTGCAATCTTTTAAAATTTTGTGTACAACAGCATAAGAGGGGTGTCCTAAACGATTGTGCCATAAAGCATGTTCAGAACTACTAATGGGATAATGCAACATTGATACATTTGCAGTAGAATTCCAAAAAGGGGGTTGGAAAGACAAACTTAGAGCTGAATGAGGGGGAGCTTTTATTAAGGAGAACCTATAGAGACCTTCATGGAGATGACCTTGGAGCAAAGTTTTCCCAGTTGCCTGGCATTTTACAAAGCACACATTAGGATGAAATTCTAGAATGCATTTGTTATCTTTAGTAAATTGGCTGACACTAAGTAAATTTTTTTGTAATGGTGGGAACATGTAAAAGCTTTTGAATTGAAAAAGTTTGAGGGGAAACAGTACTGGTATGAGATTTATCAAAGGGTACAACATAAGAATGACCAGTATAAGTTATGGGAAGACCTGTTCCATTGCCAACATGTAGTTGTTCACTTCCTGTGTATGGTTGACTGATAGACAGATTGACCAAGTCATTAGTAACATGATTTGAAGCTCCAGAATCCGGATACCATCCCTGAGGGTCAAGTTGCTGCGAAGAAGAAGCAACGAAAGCTTGATATTGCGAAGTTTTTGAAGGTGCATTGATATAACCATTGTTTCGACCCTTTCCTTGATTGGAGTAATTTGGAGTCGGTTGTCCTACATACATTCTCTGAAAATTTGGATCATACAGCAGAAAACATTTCAGAAATGTGTGACCTGTCTTGCCACATAGTTGGCATTGATACTTGGGATTGTTCCAAGATCGACCACCTCTTCCTCTACCTCTATTGCGACCACCTCGATTCGCATTATTATTTTGCCACTGATTTTCATACTGATTTGGGTTTGTATTTCTCTGATTATTGCTGAGAAAGGGAGGGTTGGGTTTCTTGTCAACTGAAACAAGGTTAGCCGATGGCTTAGACCCTTCTGAATTCACAGAACTGTTGGCTTCAATTCTAGATTCGTGTGTCATTAACAGTGAGTAAATCTCGTGCAAGGGTTTTGGCTTGGATTTTGCAGAAATTACAGAAACAATGGAGTCATATTCACTTCCCAGGCCAGATAATAGGTATATGATGTGTTCTTGAGTGGTTACAACACATCCTACTTCATTTAAAGAAGATACAAGATTTTTTACCTTAGCAACAAAATATTTAATGGACTGACCTCCTTTCTTTAGGTTTTGTAGTTGACCTTTGAGTTGCATTATCTTGGCAGTGTTGGATGTTGAGTAGGTCTGTTTAAGAGAGAGCCAAATTTCTCGAGCTGTTACACATCCGATCATTTGCGAAACTATGTCTTCGCTTATCAAACCTATGAGCCAAGAACAAAGAAGACGATCTTGCCTCATCCAGGTGATATACTCAGGATTGTCTGTAGGTAGAAGTTCTTGAGAACTGGTTTCTTCAGATGTTGATTCTTGTCTTGTTCCGATGCTTTGGATCTTTTTCTTCCGTTGAATATCACTTAGAATGTGATTTTCTAAGGAATGCCCATACACAATGTTGAGAATCTGCAGCTTCCATGTCAAGAAGTTCGTATCTGTCAATTTGAAGATTGTTAAATGATGTCCTGGATTGACGATTAGGGCATTCATTGAGGAGCTTCCTGGATTGGGTTGAGAGGATCTTTCGAACTCCATGGCTGTTAAGCTTTCTGCTCTGATATCATCTTAAAGTTTGCAGAGAAAGAAAGAGGAGAGAAAAGAAAGGGAAGAAGATAGAAAGATTGCAGAATAATTTCCATTTTAATTGGTAAAAAGAAAGGTTGAATATTTAACCTCAATATAGTTGTAACAAACTATTAACAAGCTATTAGCTGGATAAAGAAAGGGTTAAGAAGTTATAACAAAAGCCAGCTCAATGTGCTAGCTTAACACCTAGTTTCAACATAACCTTAAATCAGTTTTTAGCAGCCAGCCTTCAATTTTTAGTTGATAGTCTTCTAACTTTCAATCAATTTTTGTTGATAGCCTTCAAAGCTTTCAATCAGTTTTCAAGTATTAGTCTTTGTTCAGTTCGTTGATAATTTTCAATCAGTCAACTCCAATGCCATTTTCCCCTTCTTCTCCGACCAACTCCTCTTCATTCTAATCGGTTCTTTAATAGATTATAAATTAGATTAAATTTTAGAAATTGTATTATAAATTAGACATTTAATTATAAATATCAACATGAAGAGAAATAATGAAAATAAATATGTTATTTCAATTTTGTTGTATTATCTTTATTATCATATTGACAAAGTTTTACTTGAATAAGTAAATTTGAATTTTTTACGATAAATAATTTAAATTTATTATTTTCATGTAGATAATTATTAAAATTTTGAAATTAAATTATAAATTATAAATAAAGTTAATAATCAAAATTAAAATAATTCATTACAATTAAAATAAATACGAAAAAAAGTATTTTTCTCTCAACACTAAACTGCAAAAAAATATTTTTGAGAAACAGCTATTTTACTCGAACAAATAGTAAAATTACTCGGTTAATCTAAAAAAAAATAAGTCATAGAATTTATATGTATTGAAAAATTTTAATGACTGTATATTTTTCTATTAAACCATCACTATAAAATAAAATATACTAAACTTAAAATGAGTATAAATATACAATGACGAGGATAAAAAAAATCAATATAAAATAAACATCTTCTCCTTAAACACCAATTTCCAAAAAAAAATTTCACCATCTCCTGTCCAAAACACTAATTTTCAAACAAGTAATTCATCCATCTAAATCACTCCACTTCCTCTCTTCTTTCTTTTCTTAAAGTTTGATTTTTTTAAAAGAAAATGGACAAAAAATACTTTGGAAAAACTAGGAAAATATCTAAAATTAAAAAACATATTAAGAGAATATTTGCAATATTTTAGAGTTTAAATGAATGTCTACTTTTTAATTTAGAAAATAAAATATTAATCTCTAAACATAAAATGGGCAATCATACCCCTCAAATTTTATTTTTGTTTTTTTTTAATTATTATTTGAAATTGGACTTTTTTGTAACAACCAAGTCAAGATATCTTGATATTTTTATTTTGAAAAATTTCTTATCTTTGATCAACCTCATCTTTTAAAAACTAAAATATTGTTTTAAAAGATAACCAAAAAAGGCTATTAATTTCATTTTTTTTAAAAATATGAATTTATTGTGCGGAGATTGGCATAAGCATACATAATGCACCTCTGAAGTGAATACTTCCTAATAAAAAATCAAAATATTGTTTTAAAAGATAACAAAAAACAAAAAAGGGTTGGTGGTATTAATTTGATTTTTTTTTTTAAATATGAATTTATTGTGTCTAGACCGACATAACCATAGATAATGTACCTTTGAAGTGAATACTTTGATGTTGACACTAATTAAGTAAACAAAAAATAAATGAAATCAAATCAAGATACTTCTGTATATAGAAAAATGGAAACTTACGAAAATAGCCAAATTTAGAAAATAATAGACCATTTTTAAGAAATTTTAGGGCTCGTTTGATAATATTCCTGTTTTTTGTTTCTCGTTTCTATTTTTATTTTTTGACAAACAGACTATTCGGTAACTATTCCCATTTTTTGTTCAAGAAAAAAAAAACGTTTTCAATATTATGCTTCAAAATGAGAAACTCCGGTAGTAATTTCTCCAATTTCGTTGCTGTTTCTCTTTGCATGTTTCTTACTTTTGTTTTTTTTTAGTTTTAAAAAACGGTCCAGCTGGTTTACAATACGAGCCTATGTTGTCTTGGCAAATGAGAATCATTTATTTTTGTATGCTCAAGTTTTATAGTTTATCAAAAAAAGCAATTTATAGAAGATTTTTAATAATTAGCAAGAAAAGGGAAAAAAAATCTCAAAATCTTAGGAAAATATCAAAAAAAAAATTTAAAAAGGAAATTGATTTAATCAGCCACAAAATTGGACTTTAATCAAGTGAACTTTGAAGTGATAAACTTCAATCAAGTTAAATTTTTCATATTTTACTGTATATAAAATATTTTTAAAAGGTGACTATAATTAAAATACGGATGTTAAAAATTGCTATTTATAAAAAAAATTTAATTTTATATTTATAAATTATTTTAATTAGTGTAAAAATAGTATTTATATATAACTGTTTTTATTTTATTTTTAATTTTACTATAAATATATAGAATTTTAACATTTTAAATTGTTTAGTATGTATATTCATATCTTATTTATAATTTGAATTAAACTTTTGTAATATGTATATTTATTATAAATTTGTTGGTCACGTTAAAATTCATTTGTTTTTTTTTCCTTATAATTTGGTTTTTGTTGAACAGATTTTTTTTTTAAAAAAATTATACTAAAAAATACCAATTTTTAACAATTCTTTAATATATATATATATATATATATGTATGTATATATTAATGCATGTTATATTTTTTTAAGAAACCAAAAAATAAAATTAAAAATTAAAAATAAGAAATGGTTACTAAATATATCTGTTTTTGTTTCTTGTCTTTTAAAAAAAAAAAACAACAAACAAGAATAATTATCAAACACATTCTTGTTTGTTATTCTAAAAAAATCAAAAAATAAGAAACAAGAATTAAGAAACAAGAAACAGGAAACAAGATCGTTATCAAACGAGCTTTTAGCAACCATATAGTCATAGACATTAATAATAATATTGTATTAATAATACATAAAACTGTATTAATGAGTATTAATAATACAATATTGAAACGTATTAATTAGTATAGATACAAATATTTTAAAATTTTACTACATTTGTAATTATTTTGTACACATCTATTACAATTTCGCTTAAAAAAAAAAACTCACCTGCAGTTTCTCTTAAAGTTTGGTCTTTTTTGGACTTTGTTGCCTTTGGGCCAAACCTTTTGATTTGAGCGATGGCAAAGTGGCTCTTGGGCTGATTTGATCTTGAACCCAATTGTAATAGGATACAGTTCTAATTTTACCAAGTTAGGCTTCATTAATACTTGGGATGAAGACGTGATATTATTTGAATTTTGTATTTTTTTCTCGTTAAATTTAGGGAAATTGTAGGAAATGGCTAGATTTAGACAAAAAAAAATAGATATCATAGCTACTTTGAATTAAATTTTAAATCGATGACTTAAAAAAGAAATCAAGAGGAGGGATGAATGTTTCCATCTCTAAATTACCCTTAGTCCTTTTCATTTATGTGTTTAACAAAGAAGAAAAAAAATCAATTTCCCCCTAAATCTAAGCATAACCAACTACTTTTTATTTTATAATATTTTATTTTTCCTAAAGCTAAGCATAACTAACCACTTGTTATTTTATAATATTTCAACATTAAAATACGAATAATAGTTAATTAGAATCAGATCCCTAAGATTTAGGGAGGTGACTAAAAAAAATGAAAATCACCATCAACTGCACCAAGAAAAAAAAATTAAAGATCACGTTCAATCAAAATTATCGATCACGATGTAAAGTGGATGTACAAACATAGCGCATACTGATAAATTGTAATGACTACATATGCGGTGCATAATTTCATAAAACAGAAGCAATGTCAGGGGTGATAAGGGACACATGGACATATTCAAGAGGGCAAGCGAACAAGTTATTCTAATGAACCAATTCATACTTATATATACATTTCAAACAAGATTAACAGCTATATATAATACAACAAGAACGAATAAACACATAACATAAATGAGGTGACAGTCTTACGTATACATATGTAGGCAATCCACTAGGCGAAAACCAATTATGTAAACTCTCCAACAAAATGCACTTGGTAAAGTTACAGAAACTAAGTAGTCACAAAGAATAACTAGAAAAACTTTCTATGCTTCGCGAGTTACATGACTGATCCATTGCATATGCTTAAATCATGATGTACAATAGATGTACAAACATAGCGTATACTAATAAGTTGTAGGGTCTACATATGCAGTGCATAATTTCGAATTCGTCGCATGTGCTTAATTTTGAGTCACTTGAACTCAATACTGATCTTACCTTTGAAGAGAAGCTTGTGTCAATAGTGTCTAAAATATGCACAAACTAAAAAAAAAAATGAAGGAAACAACGTTATTCACAAAATATATAAATAGATAATATTAACCAACATATGCATCCTTATTATAACATGATATGTACAGAACATGTGCCAACAATGTCTAACTTATGCAAAAAAATAAAAAACAAAGAAACAACGTTATTCACAGAATAGAGACAAGTGACAACTCTAATGTAACTAACATATGCATCAATACTCTGTACATAATAGGTGCAATAGTACTAACATAGGATATGTACAACATACGTGCAACTAATTTTTAACATATGCGAAATAAAAGAAATAAAGGAAAATATAATCCCTACAAAATAGAGATTCTATTAGGTATAAAATACATGACAACCATGTCTAACATATGCAAAAAATAAAAATAAATAAATAAATAAAAATTAATTAATTAATTAAATTAAATTAAAAAAAAAAACAAATCCCAACAAATCCCATATGCAAAAAAAAAACATATGCAACCAGAGCCATTCGATAGATTTGAAAGTTTACACTAGAAAAAATATCTGATCACCAAAAATCTTCAGAAACGTGGCTCCAATGCTGGTCCCTTTCGAAGTCTCGAGAATCAGAGTTCAATGAAATGCATTGCATTTCTCTTGCGACCGAATTTTTCAATACGGGGCAATCATCAATCGCAAATACATGGGTGGAAGGTTTTTACGGGGGTTGTTTAATGGGAAGAAACAATCAAAATCAACTTTCATCTTCTTCAAAAACGGATATTTAAGACGCTCATAAAACTCAAGCTCAGGTACTATTCCCAACCATTTTTTAATTTATATTTAACCAGACTTACAATAATCACACCAACCAACGAGAGTAAGTACAACTTATGGAAATGTGATGTATAACTATATTTGTGAACGTTAAGAACAAAATTTCTAAATTACGTATAAATTTTTAAAATTTTCAAAATGCCTGATTTCATGGTATTTTATAATTATTTATTTAATTATGTTTGACTAAAGTTTTAGAATTAATTGGATTGGTTTAGAATTTTCTAGATTTAAAAAGGTAGTTACAAATAATCTATTAAAAATAGATTAAAAAGAAACGGTATGAAATATAGGAGTACAATTGTAAACTACTTTCCATATTAAAAATTAATTAAAATTTGGAAATAAAAAAAAGATACAAATTTAAAGTTTAAAGATCTTTACCACAACTTAATTAATTTTTAAATTCTAGCCATTTTTTTAATTGTCCCTTAAATATAATTTGAGGCTATATATATTAAATTACATTTGAGATGAGGATTGAAACAGTAACCTCTTTAATAAGTCAGCTTTTGATGGCTAGGTACAAATCCATTAATAATGGATTCCAAATTAAGAAAATATGTAGGTACAAATCCATTAATAATGGATTCCAAATTAAGAAAATATGTAAGTTGATCATAGGGATTTACAAATAATTGACCAAAGTTTATCATTCACAAAATAAAATTATTTAAAAAATACTTTAATAAATTTGTTAATTTTAAAATATTTTAGCGTGTTATTTAAATTTAGTCCATATTTAGGAAGATTCAACTTTAGACACTTATGTATTGACATATTTCAATAGGCATTAAATGAATGTTAAAGTTAGTATATAGACCATTCATTGAGTTCAACTGATAAGTTATATTACTTTATAATCTAGAGATTTACGAGCTTGAATTCTCCACTTCAAATGATATTGAACTAAATAAAATTAATTAGTTTTAAATTTTTATGATTACAATATTTTTAAATCAAAGCTAAATTAGGAAAGTAAAAAAATAATAAAAAAGTAGGATACATTAATAGATTTATACTTCTCAAAATTTGTAATTTTCTTACTTCTATGACAATTATTATTTCGACTAATAGGTGGTAAGTTTGAATTGCTCCACTTTTAAATGTGGTTATAAGAGTAAAAAAAATATCAAGTTTCTCTGCTACTATTTTATACGGAAAAATATCTAACCAAGAGGTCTTGAGTTCGAATCTCCCACTCTCAATTATTATAATCTATATATATCGAAGTTTCTTTGCTATTATTTCATATGAAAAAATATCTATGAATATTTTTCATCTAATCTGAAAAATTCTCTCATTTTTATCACATAGTAACTTTCTTTTGCTCTTTTATGAATTAAATTTTCTTTATCGATCAACCAAGATAAATATATATTTATAATTAAGAGGTCATATATTCGAATCTTCCATTGCTCTCTAACTTTTCTCTCTTTATCATATTTTTTATTTTATTAACTTTTTTTTTGGAAAAAGATACGTTCATTCCCAAAAGCATGCAAGATGCATGCAAAAATTACAAAAAAACATCCAGTTTAGAGCAATGGAAGCAATGTCATAATCTCTAAAAAGGGGAGGATTTTGTACACCAAAAAGCAAAATTAATATTGATATTATCCCATAAATCATCCGGAGATTTGAAGGCGTGGTTGCTATCAAATATTATTGCATTTCTTTCCTTCCATATTCTATTAACTTTTTTCTCACTAGACTTTCTATTATTTGTAAAAAAAAACTACAACAAAAATGTTATAACGACATATTTTGTTTATTATTTTTTAATGCTAAAAATGAAAATCAAAATAGTTATTAAATAGGGTTTTATTATCCTTTATAACTCAAATTTCAACCTACAAAAGATTACTTTGGTTTGACAGATTTATATTATCGTTTGTTTCATTGCAAACATCAAGCGGGGATAGCTCAGTTGGGAGAGCGTCAGACTGAAGATCTGAAGGTCGCGTGTTCGATCCACGCTCACCGCACTATTATATAAATTTTTTATGGTTTTTTTCCTAATTACCAAATTTACTATTTCATTCTCCAAATGAATAAATAACATGACATATATAATCTTGCATATTTTCATTTTTAATTTCAACATGTAAGAGTTGAGATTCAAAATTCCTGCCAATAAGAACAAAGTTCTACCTACTTAGTAACCATGAAGTTTGCAGTTTCGAATTCTCTTTCTTCCAATATTGTTGTACAAAAAAAAAAAAATTCAAAATCTTTAATTTTTTATTTGAGAATATATATTTAATTGATTAATTAAGTTAGGTTTAAGTTTTTTTTTTTTTTAGATTAGTTAGGTTTAAGTTTAAGACATGCGAACTAAAAAAAAAAAAAAAAGAAAAAAAAGAAAGGGTAAATGAAGATAAGACACATCTGAGTTAAATAAAAAATAAAAGAAAAGAAAAGTGAGGGGCACATCTTTTATAGAATATATCTCTTGCACTGGCTATTATGAAGGATCCTCAAATTAAGGGCCTAAAAGTGTGTGTTGTATATTCATGCAAGTGTGTTCCATTTGTATGTATATGAAACTGCACATGCTCATACTTCTTAGTATTTGCTTCTCAAAACTTCCAAAGTTTGGAAAGAATTTATTATATTTTTAGGGACTTGGATTTTTTTATGCACAATTAAAACTTGTAGACCCATCCTCTAGTTTGTGTAAGAATAATAGGTGATAATTCATTTCTTTGGACTTTTCCAATAATTAAGGCTGTAAGCCACCCACTTTATAAATTATATTAGAGAGTTAGAAAAAAGTAAGACTGTACACACAATCTTGAAATTATTTAAGAGTTATTTTGAAAATGTATTTTGTTATTAGTAGAGTATATTTATAAATTAGTTAAGTGAGTTGTTAGTGTTAGCTAAGTTTATAAAACACTATGTATGACTTTCAAAGGAATAAATAAAATTTAGAATATCATCATCATTCTTGAGTTTGGTTTATGCGTGAAAGCTTAGAACATATGTCCATGACTTCTTCTTAGAGATGTCCATTTTCCTCAAGAAGTCGGGTTCCCGCGGGAACCTGCTCCTTATCGCGCGGAGAATCCCTAGTTAGGCGGGGAACGGGACCGGGGACGGGGAGAAAATTTTTTTTCGTTGGGCTAATCGGGGTCGAGGACAGGAAATGTATTCCACGTCCCCGATTTCTTGATCCCGATCCCGTTTACTTTTTTTTAAAATATATTTTTTCCTTTATTTTACTCCTTAATTTTTCAAATAAAAATATATTTGTTAATGAAATTAATTATGCATATGAATATTTTCTTTAATAATTAACATTATAGTTGAAACTTTACAGATATTTTCTAAGAAAATCTAATTATTTAAAAGTATTGTCCAAAAAATATATAAAAAATGAAAAAAAAATTAAATAATCCCAGCGGGGAACTTGATCTCCGAAAAAAATGAGAATTTTTCTGGGGACGGAGAAAAGGAAGTCATTCCTCGGCCTCGCCCCACCAATGGACATCTCTATTTCTTCTAACCTTTATCTCTAGTTCTCAACTTGTAATGTTCTAGGCCGAGAACTTGAAATTAGAACTCAACCTCTCTCTTTCATGCTACCTGCTAGTCTTTAAGTACTACTAAAAATGTAGAAGAGTCTCTCAACATAGAATATTACTCGAGTCATCAAAGGACAACCTCGTTAGTAAAGATTTAAGATCTTTAAGTAGACTCCCTTTCATGTCTCAGAATTGAAACTCTCAAGTGAAAATTAAAATAAATATTTTATTATCTACTAGGTCTCGGTCTTGAATGGGCAAGAGTGCCATCAAGTATATTGTTGGATAAACTATTAAGTCAAATGTTATCTACAGATAGACATCCTCGATTTTCCAATTATAAAAAAAATATATAGAATGGCTTATTCAAGCTAAACTTGCTTAACTTTTAACTTTGAAATTTTATGATTGAGTTACTGATGACGAAGAAGAAGAAAAAAAAAATTATCAATTTTTTTTAAGTGTTTATAAACCATAACTAGTATATTTTCAAGAACCATCATCTCATTTTAATGTGTTATGGTTCATTCATATATCTTCGTTGAAGTCAAGTGTTGCACAACTAAATTCCTCGATCTTTCTTCTCTTGAACATATGTATTATCGTTTCTATACGTCTCAGTTCCACAAACTATATGATTTGGAAAATTCAATTTGAATCAATGTCGACAGCTCACTTGTTTTGTTTGGAATCTAGTTCGGACAAATTCTTGCGAAAAAATTCTACAAGATGAGTGTAAATTTGATTATGACATAACAAATAATTAACTTAAAAGAAAAAAAATACCAAATACATAGGAATTTCGAGGGAATTAATGGCATTTAATATCCCTTTTATTTTATTTCCCTTTCTACATTAAACCCAATGAATTTAAAACACATGTCCACTCTCCTGCTTACAAGAAAACCTTTTAGGAAGTTCTTACACTTAATCAATAAATGAGAGACAGAGACATTGTTTCAAAAAGGTCATGATAATAAGAAATCCAAAAAATGGGAAATTTCCAATGTATTAAAAAAAAATTAATAATAAAAATAAAAATAAAAACTCCCCCTTTTCCCAGATGAAAAAAATATAAACAAATCCTCTTCACTTTTTGCACATTTATATAAGAAACTCTCCCAAACCCAACAACTATTCTCTGATGAATAATCAGAGGTACATTTCCAATATCCCCAATATTCTCATATATTAAATAGTGATCATGATCTCACAAATTATTCCCCTAACCTAATAATAATTCCATATATTAATTAAATATTGAGTTAATTAATTAAAAGTATAGTGTGAGAGACATAATTATAAAAATGACATCTGATGTCCCATGTGCCCAACTGTTCTTTCTGAGACCAATCCAACTCATGACTGTTCCTCAAGGAACAAGACAATCCCTCAAAAACCACATTTACCTTTACAAACCTCATCTTGTTTTATGGATTTTTGCTCTTAAAACCATCCTAAAAACAATCTCACTTTCCCCAAAAAACCAACATCTTTTTCTCTTTATTCCTTTAGCCTAATCACATGCATTGTAGCAAACAAAACATACTTCCAAAACCCTTACCACTCATCAACACATTCTTCAAATCTCCTAACCTTTTGTAGAAAAGTATTTGGTGGGTAATTACTTTAATTCTTCATTTGTTTCTATTTTCCTTTTTTTTAGGGTTTATGGTTTTCCAACTCTTTTTCTCTAGATATTCCTTTGTTCTATGTGTTACTAGTTGATAGGTTTGTATTCCATGTTTGTTTGGAAATGAAACATGCCAAGTTGTCGTAAAAGCTGCTAGGTTAATTTTTTTTAAAAAAACTATTGATCCCTATTTTTTTTTTTTTGTTATGAAATTAAGAGTTTAGTCTCCGAGCCAACAGTGACATGATAACCTAATAATGAAGAAGTTAAAGTTTCAATCCCACAGCTCTCATTGTTTTTGAATAATAAAAGAAAGCTACAAACTTTATATTGTTTGTATTTTTAAATTTGTAACAATTATATCCCTATCGTTACTAATTTAATCAAAGTAGTTAAGTGTCATTTGTTTGAGTTAAAAATAATTGAGAGTGGTAGATTCGAGTCTATGCTCTTAGTCAAGGGCACTCACTTATACAATTGAGCTATTACTTTTATGAACAACAAGTGTCAATTTTTTTTTTTTTGTAGTTTATTAATGTATTAGGTCCCAATAAATTTACTAATCTACATATGTAAGAACTCGTGGTAAATGTTTTTTTTTTAAATATTTATGAGTGTTGAACTAGCTTCAATTTATTAATCTCAAATTTTAAATAATTTAGTCCATACAGTAAGTTCCCCTGTTTTAAACTAGTACATACAGTAAAATATAATATTAGTCCAATGTTAACAAGATAGTTTGGCCGAGTGGTCTAAGGCGCAAGATTTAGGTTCTGTGCGATTAAATTGTTTCAAAACTGAGAGCAATTGTAACAATATGGCTGCACCCAAATTGCCCTCAAAAGTAAATAATGAAAAAGGCATTACTATGTGCATATATACTTGAGTTAATATAATATGCATATAGTACCTTTTAATTTGATTTAAAATGTATACACTTAAAAAAAACAGAACACATGTCATTATCTTTTTTTGTACCAAAATTGAATTCAAAACAATAAATTCATTTCTGGTGATCACTTTAATGCATGTCATATACATCATTATCTAGTGGTGAAGGCATATTCATATTCATATTGTTGGTTTTCCATTTCCATTTCCATACATAGAAAAAAAATTTGTTGATTCATAATTGAATAGGCTCTTTTGTTTCCTTTTGAATTCAGAGAAACCTAGAGAGAAGTTTAAGAATTTGCATCAAAGTCCTCCATTAAAAAAAGGGGGAAAAAACCAAGCCCCTGAAGAAGCTAATATTCATCTTGTTTCCTGTGCCAATTCAAGCACTGGCCTATAATTAGGGTTTCGTAGGGGAATTGGAATTTATCCATTTTCATTAAAAAATTTAAAGGCTTTGCAGATTTTGCAAATTGGAGATTTTAATGCACAAATACATACACTAGAAGAAACAAGAAAGTGACTGAGATGGCGACTAGCAGACGTAGTGATGAAATAATATATAAATTAAATTTTTTTTTTTTTTATTATTTATTTTTTTTTTTTGCAGTGGCTTGATTGTAATATTTGCAATACTTAATTGTTGATTCCCTGGAGTTGTTGGAAAAATTTTGGATGTATATAAAGAGAGAAATAAATAGATCTCTCATGATATTGTGGGGTATAATAATAAAACCAAGAGAAAAGGGAATCAATGTTGTCAAGTATCCAACTTTATGTGGGGGTTTAATTTAGTTTAGTTTTTTTATACAAGGGTTTCATGGAATGTCATTACCTTATTATTGATTGGAAAAAAAAAGTACGACATATGATATTATTATCATAGTTCTTCACATTTCCCCATGCACATTTGTTACAAAAATTATTCTTCCATCCATTTGTTGAAATAACTTCAAATCATCTAACATGAAATCTCGCTCTTTTCTGCTAGTGGACGTAGCTTACACATCATAGGTAAACCATGTAAATTAAATTGTATAATCTTTGTTTGTCATTTTTTGATTCTGTCATAAAACCCTTCAATAATCACATCCCCAAATCTCGTGACCCTTTTTTCTCTTTCTAAGTTTCAAAATTTTAAAATATGAATATATTCTATTAGAGCATCTTCAAGCTTCTTCAAATCTCAGAGTGTGTACTGGATATAACAAATCCCACACAAAATTATATGTAACTTGAATTCACAAAACGGTAAGGCTTGGTGGCATATGTTGGGCTCGTTCATTGGTTGTAATTTAATTCAATTCTACAGCCACTGATTCAATCCCTGAAAATTTATAGTAATATCCTCTATGTGGTTTGTTGTCCCCCTCAATTTGAACTAAAAAAATAAAATTATATCCACAAACTTGTTTGGGGTGCAGGTTTGAAATCAAAGAGTCTAGAATTCTGAAACTCACACAATAGGATTGACTTAATTCCTATAACCTAGCATTTCTGAACCCTATGTTTGATTAGAGTAAAAATTTTGTGTAGGGGCAGGAAATTTGAAGAAGAAATATAAAGAATTAAACCAAAGAAAAGAACAGAAAAAAAAAAAGGCTCAGAATTTTTAGTGCAAAAAACGATAAGAAAGGAAAAAAAACAGCATAGAAATGATCGAACAAAAACTCTTAAATATTCCACAATAATATTCTCACTTCGATCAATACGAACCTAATTTACAAATGTATATATCTATATGGTATTTTAATGAGATAGAAAGAAAGTTTCCAAATGTAATTTCAATAACTTTTTTTTTTGTCAATCTTCTTGCTTTGGCAAAATTGTTGAATTTTGCTACAATTTTGCTGAAAGAGAGAAGTAGTAGAAGAACTGACAAGATCAGAAGAAAAACAAAGCAAAGAAGAGATTCCAAAAGGGAAAATGAAACAAACAGAGAGAAATAAACTATATAGAGATAAAGTTACGGCGGTGCAATTTTATTTTAGCTTTGGCTTTTGCCGGCCGCCGCCGTTGCCAAGGCGGAGCTCAAGATCCAAATCTTCGACGGAGCTATGGCTAAGTCCAATTACCTCTGATCGAAAAAAGAAAGCCACGGTCGATGGTGAATTATCGGTTCGCTTTCGCTTGCAACAAACAGCTGCATCATCCTTGAAGAGATCGCTTGTTTTTGTGGAAAGGTCTGAACTTTGATGCCATTTATGAAGGGTTATTGGGGTAAGATCAGGTTCCACCAAGTTTTGTGAGGGCAAAGTTGAGAGGAAAAAAGATGATGAAGATTTAGGGTTAGGGTTAAAGGCCAGAGTTTCATCACATACCAATTCGGAAGATGGGTGTTGTTGAAAATCGGTCAATGACATAAAGGGGTTGTTTTTTTGGGGAATTTGGTGATGGGTTTCGATTTGGGGTTTTAAAGATTCATGCTTTAACCTTGCCCGGTCACGTCGGTGAACATTCATGTGACCACCGAGGGCTTGAGCTGACCTGAATTCCCTTTTGCAGAAGCTACAAGAGTAGGATCTCGGTGGCCAGACGCATCCCCCGAGATGACCCGCGGCATCCTCAGCGAAAACTTGTTCTTCCCATGAATCGTCAAAGGAAGAAGCTTTGTTGTTGTTGTTGTTTGTAGTTGCTTGAAGAAAGTGATGATGATGATCAGAATTAGGGGTCAAAGTATTCTTCTTTTTCTTTTCCCACAACATCCAGCATCGTTCGGACTCCATATCCTCCTGAAAAATAATAGAATCTTTAGAGGGAAGGACGTCGAAAACCGAAACTAATTCAGAGGAAAAGGTATTTGAATTGACATGAGAAATTTGCATTAGATGGGTGTCTGAAAAAATGGGATATTTAAGGTGAAAAGGGAGAAGAGGAATTTAATTAGGTCAAGTTGAATGAAATTGAAGTGGTGGGTAGAGTTTATACTGTTTTAATGATCTATAGCTCTACTCTTTTGGTTTTTTTCAAGTAGCTAGGTCTGCCTTCTTAGATGGACTCCACTGAGTTCCTCAATAAATGTCTTTCACCTTGATTTTTTTTTTTTTTTTTTTTTTTTGAGAAAGGTTACAAAACTGAAAGGATTAAAAATTCACTTTGTCTGTGGGGCCATTGAAAGTCATGTTTTATGGGGATGAGAATAGGGTTGGCTAGCTAACTGAAATAATCTGACTGAAATCTGCTCAAAGATAACACTAAAACAACTCATAAACTAATAATTAATTTACAAGTGTGTCTTCTTCAATTATGAACAAGAATTTCATTCAATGGATTAACAGAGAGGGTGTTTCCAAATTATATTAATCATATGCTCAATAACTTTCTAATTTGTACTACAAAAATGCTAATTCATTGGTTGAAATTGTCTTTTAATTAGCTATGAGACACTCAAAACGATTTAAGAACAGGGACTTGTTGTTTGGGTCAATTCTATTTAGGATTTAAGAATAGGGCTATATATAAACTCTTTCAAACCTTTACTTATGCTTTATTGCATGGACCTAAGTAAAAACAGTTTTCTTTTTTTTTTTTTGGAAAAAGACCCATAATCCGAGAATAAAACAAAGGACCAAGGGGATAAAGATAGATTGCAATAAAATAATTTCTCAGCCTATCTATAAATGTAGCTAACACATTATTAATAAACCATATAAATTTGTGTGTTCCTCGGCTTTCAATATGATGATTTTCTTGTGGATTATTTGTTTCTAGCCTAATAAAGTTTTTTGTTAAAGTGGGAGAGAAAATTTGGATATCCATAAATTTTAGAGTTCCAGCGTATATTGGATAATGGAATTAGGTACATTGAATTTAAAATAGAGCAATTTACGAGACTAGTCATCAAATCTAGAAAATAGTTACAAATATAGTCACTTTAAAAAAAAATTTAGCAAATGTAGGTCTCATTTGATAACTATTTGGTCTTTTGTTTTTGAAATTTAAATCTATTTTTACTCAAATTTCCTAAAATTTGTTCCACCTTTCTTACAACGTATCCATTTTTCCTTAAGAAAATATGTGAATACTAATTAATTTTCAAAAATAAATACAAGCTTTTGGAAGCTACTTTTTTTTGTTTCCAAATTTTTGTTTGGTTTCTACAAACATAGGTGAGAGATAGATATCCAAGTAAGAAAAAACATATGGTAAAGTAGTTATTGTAGGTTTAATTAAAATTCAAAAACCAAAAATAAAAAACCAAATAGTTATCAAACGGGGCCTAAATGGTTATCAAACGGTAGTTATTGGTATTAATGAGTATAATTATCACATATTTTCTTATAATATTGATATTAATGAGTATTTATAATACGATATTTAAATGTATTAATGATTAATACGAGTATGAATGAATAATTATAATAGTATTAATGATTATGAATGCAAATATTAGAATTTACCTACATTTGTAATTAATTTGTTAGAATAGCTCATCTAATATATCTTGATTAAAATATTGAAGATGTGTTTAGGTTATGGAATGAGCTTGATAAGATCTAAGTTAAAGAAATCAAGTCTACACCTTTGTTATATTTGAGTCATTTATTTGTTTAATATCTTCAAGCACACATTTGTTTAACATCTTTCAAGTTTCTAACTTTTCTTTATTTGGTGCTTGAAGAAACAATCTTTCCTTCGAACAAAAAAATATGAAAGTGAGAAATTTAGATTTTTTTAAGAGGTTTGTTCTTCTATTCTTTGTATTTCTTTCACACAAATAATCAAGAGCAGGGAGGTTCTATTTAAACAATTTCGAGAGAGGAGAGAAGAAATAATGAATGAGTATAAACGACATCATGTGCAATAGCCTGTACAAATGACAAAATTGATTTTAGAAACATTCTGGAATGGTATAGCTCAAGAATGAGCTTTGGGCTACACCCTAGATCGAAATAACCAGATGGGCTAGAGATGAGCTGGATGCACAAGGCACAAGGCTAAGTTCATTTTGTAACATCCCCTCAAATGAGAAGGTATGTCATTACACCTAGTATGGACCAGAGAAGATGAAACTGAGAATAGTGTATTGGCTTTGTGAGGTAGTCTTTCGTCTGATCAGCAGTGGGTATATATTGAATTTCTAGCGAGTTGTTGAGGATTTGATCTCGGATAGAGTGTGTTGGTCGATCTCAATATGCTTAGGGTGACCGTGGAACGCTAGGTTCCCAACTAGAGCACCAACACTTTTGCTCTAGCACCAGATGATAGGTGACTGAACTTTAAGGTATTAAAGCTTAGAGAAGAGCTATTGTATATCACCATTATTTCTGTCGTAGTGTGGGCAAGAGCCCAATATTTGGACTCTGTGCTTGATTTGGCTACGACACTTTATTTCTTCAAAGACCATGAGACGAGACTATCTCCCACAAACACACGGTAAGCTACTATCAACTTCATGTCATCCACACATTTATCCTCAAATCAGCATTCAAGTAGGCATATAACACTACTAAAAATCAGAGAAAATATGTCGGGCCTTGACCGACATCTTAGAGAAAAGATGTCAGGTGTTAACCGACATCTTATAGAAAAGATGTCAGGAATATGCCTAATAATCTATACAAGTAACATTAAAGAGGAAAGATGAAAGGCAATGACCGACATCTAAAGTGCCTTGTTGGGAGTACTGAAGCCACATTGTGTTCGTTCTAAGTATGCTCTAGCGAAATGCAAGCACAGTAAATTACGTGCCTAGACCCTAGATTGTGCAAGTATACATAATCTTGTTGTGGCAAGTTTTAAAGTAAGTAAAAGTCATCTCCACAGGGATTAGTGATTAACAACATTCTTAAATGAAGGTTAGAGAGTCATGGTAAGGGGAAATATTATTGTGATGAGGCTATAACTAAGTTGCTAAAGCGAAATAGATGCAAAGGACAATTGACAAAATAAGTAAGAGGCTAAAAATGATGAGCTAACTTTAATCAAGTTAAAGACATCGGAAGAAGACTGAAACTTTTCGGAGTATTACGCTACAGCAAAAAGGTGTTATGCTAAGAAGCGAACTACTGATTTACTCTAACTCAGGCTCTCTCGAGCTCTAAATTGGATCTCTCGAGCGCTCTCGAACTCTAACATTCAAACCGAGCCATCAACACTGGTAAAAACCTTATCTCTAAGTGTTCTCTAAATTGCAAGCCAAAAGAAAGCCTACTGTTATGCTATGCAAGTTCGCTCTATTTCCTTCCTCTCGAAAGTGAAATAAAGTTAATACAAACAGTTGATCAGACATAATGTATTTAAAGTTAAAATAGCATGCATTTATAGTTTGACGTCTTGCTACCTCTTTGCTACAGCGAAATACTCTTACTCACCTATTTCCTTCCGAAGATGGATTTAGCTACTTATGATGGAAAATAGATTCAAAGCAAAGTAATAAACAAAGTTCATCTTCATTCAAATAATAAAACAACAACGTTTGCTAACAAAACAAAGCTAAAGCAAAAATAAAGTAAATACAAGAAAAAGGGAAACAAGTTAAGAACAAGCTTTGAAAAAAAAAAAAAAAGCAACTCTGAACCCAGCTTCAGCTATGCTCTACAACTTTGGCTAACTAATTTGCTACAGCTAACTAGCTAAACAAGTGGAAATGGAAAACAACTAAAACTACGAACGAATGCTAAGGAAATGGCAAGGAAATTTGGTCGGAAAGAAATCTTGACGATGATCTCTCTAGAAAAATGGAGGATACGAAAGCTGCTATTTATAATGCCCTCTGTTCCATGATCTCATGCACACGTCCTTTGCCATTTTCCACTCCACGATCTCATGTACAAGTTTTTTGCCATAGATATTAAGTCGCAACGACTGGGATTAAAAAGGCCTTGCATAGATCTTTGACACGCGTCTTTAACTTTAGATATTTGCCCGAGAGCCAATCTTCGTTGGAAATCACTTCCCTCCAGCAAAACTTTTAGCAACTTCACATTTCGCTCCAACAATGCTTTCAGCAACTTCAGATTTTACTCCCTAGGAATGCTAAAGCCAAATAGAAATATCATGTTTATAGAAATGAAACTTGGAGATTCACACAATCATGCACTTTTGCTACATCAAACCTCTAAAATATTATCCTAAACAAAAACCTATAAGATTTTACATTTCGCCCAATTTATTATGCTAAATCGAACACAATTAGCAAATTCTTTTTATGATGTAGCAAAGTTTCCTGCGAAATACTACTATACTTAGCCATTAACTCTTAATTTTTTAGAGTTTTCACACCCTCAAACTTACATTATTGCTCGTCCTCGAGCAATGACTCAATTTAAATTGAAAAACTTCGTTTTTAACCAATCTCACCTTGCAACAGTGGAACAATGCTTATCAATTTTTCTAAAGCAAAAAACATTCATTTCAAAGAATTCAAGTAAATTTCTAAGCTAAGCTATTTTATAACTGGACCATGATAAGCAATGTTTTTAAAATTCAAAGAACTCCATTTTGCAATTTGGCTCCATCCACGTAACTCAAGGAAATCCTTTTTTGGTCTAGAACTTTTGCTTCATGGTTCTGATGACCTTCACTCACCAATTGGAGACAATCACTTGCGTTAAGTTTTTTCGCTCCCCTTATGATTGGGACATCTTTTCTTTTGTTGAAGTGAATACTCTCCTTTTACAGCTTGCTGGGAATCCCTCACTTATGTCTCTTACTATCGCTTACTCAATTTTCATCGAATGTTTGATATACTGATAGATACACGATGTTAGAGCAAATGACAGCAGAGAGATGATCCCATAAACTTAGGCTACTAGTCCTTTGATTCACTTTGCTCTCGTTTTTTTTTTATTTTTTTTATTTTAGAGATTTTTAAATTTTTACCTCATTGGACTAAGTTTGCAATAACTCTCCTTTTGCTACAGCAAAACGGTTACTAGCCACTTAATTTTTTTTCTTTGCTACACCACTCTTAAAGCATTTTAAAATTTCCCTTGGGCAAACTCTTGAAACATTTTAAAATTTTGCTTGGGCAAACTCTTTGAGCATTTTGAGTTTGCTTAGGCAAACTCCACCCCCAAACTTGGACTTTTCATTATTCCAATGAAATTGCTCATACCCCCCAAACTTAAAGTTTGCAAAAATTTTAAGGTTTGGATTATGCTCTTATTAGGTTTGCTCCAGCTTACAGTCGCCTCAAGATAAAATTTCTAGACTTAATGAACTTGCGTGAATGCAGGTCGTGGCTCCTCACAAAACTTTTCTCTCATTCTTTTAAAGACATTGCGCTAGCATTGAAAAGTTATAAAATAAACTTTGCAAACAAATAAAATTGAATTGCTAAAAAAGATATGTTCATTAGAATTCTCAAAATGGTAAACATTGTATCATGCTGAAGCAAACTTTGATAGCAAAGAATTTTTTAGCGCATGCAAAATTATGTCAAAATATGGAGTTCGTCTGTTTCTTTCTATCTAAACTAACACACAAAAAACAAACAAAAGCTAAAAGAGAAGGCTAAAAGTTAGCAAAGAGACTATATTTTTCATTTTCTTACTCGACCACCTCTTCATTTGAATTTCGCTTTAGCATTTTCCAAGTTTGCTATTACTATTGCTGTAGTGTCAACATCGGTTTGATCCTTAGTCATCCATGTGTCATTCGCTATAGCCGTAGGCTTGTCAAAAGCCTCAGCCACTCATCGACCGGCGTAAATTCCTCTTGGCTCCTCTTCCGCTCCACCAAACTTCGGGATTGCTGCTAACACAATGGCCACAGAAGGCCCAAGCTCTATTGTGTGGGGGGGGGGGATTCTCTTGCTTACTCACTCGAA
This sequence comes from Sechiopsis laciniata, assembly GCA_037833695.1. Lineage (NCBI taxonomy): Eukaryota > Viridiplantae > Streptophyta > Magnoliopsida > Cucurbitales > Cucurbitaceae > Sechiopsis > Sechiopsis laciniata. The sequence goes on from JBBMKA010000026.1 coordinate 19,441,312, forward strand.
ACAAAAACTAGCCTACAAATCCTACTTAACTACTTAAAAATCAATAAAAAAAACATTAAGCAAAGCAAAATGACTATTTATACTAACATGACAGGGAGCAATTTTTATGAAATCAACTTTGCTTGTACCTTTGCTCCAGCGAACTTGTCACCACAGGTTTGAATCTCCAAGTAAGGCTTTGGCCATATTATAATCTTCTGTTTAGCTCATTCTTTAATGACTTAATTAAGTTTTCCTTGTTGCTCAACTAATTTAGAATTTTTTTTTCCTTTTCAATGATCTTGTGCAAACAAATAGGACTTATACGTTGAATATCATTTCTTTCCTTGCTCATTAAGTCTTTGTCTTGAATTTTTCCAATTGCTTGAACTTGCTCCGCCAAGAATTTATCAAAGTACGCCTTATCATCTTCCTTCATTTTCAATCTGTGAGGGCATGGAGGTAGAGGAATTTCAAACATGGAAAAATCCACCTTGGATTCTTTTTCTTTTTGATTCTTAGGCCTTTGGGCCAAATCTTCAATTATGGACTTTTTTTCCACTGTCATAGGATTTTGATTAGAGTTTGCTTCCTCAAATGCTGCAACATTTGAGGAAGCAAACTCTGATTAAAATGCTACAGCATTATTTTTCATCATCTTAGGTTCTTCCTTGGTTTTCTTTTCCTCAATTAATGTCTAATCACCTTTCTACTCTATAGCTTGAACTTGCTCCTTACCATCTCTATTAGCTATGTCATTGTTTAAGGGAAGTTAGTCTAAAGGTCTTTGCTTAAGTTCATTAGCTAATTGCATCATTTGCATTTCAAGATTTCTCATGGTAGCTTCCTAGTTTTGAAAGACAATGTAAAATTTAGCCATGCATACTTTAATTAGGCTTTCCAAAGAGGTATCAGGGGTATGCTGAAGCATTGGCTGATGAACGAATTGAGGATTCGCTAAAGCATTGGCTTAAATAGCGAATTGAGGATTGGCATTATGCTGCCCATATCTTTGTTGATTTTGAGTACCAAACTCATGTGTATAGAATTGTGCATGTTCCCTACATACATAATAGAATTAGGATTGCTAGGGCAATTCTCGAAAGTATGGCTCTCTCCACAGTAAATACAACCTTCAAAACTCATTTGGGTAATGTTGAAGAATTCTTCTCATGCCAAGCGATTTCATAATTTAGCTCTTCCCATGAAGGGTTCCCTAGGGCAAAGTATGGCATAACAAAATTTTGCTCTTCAGAAGTAGGGTTGGGTAGAAAATTGAGATCCCATGGTTGATTTTGTTGAACAAATGCTTCATCAACATACTGATTAAGATAGATAAAGTTGGAAATGTTACCTTGATAATCATCCATCATTCCTCTATCCTTCCTTAATCTTCAAGAATTTGTTTGCTTGGGTGAAAAATCAACTATGAACTTCAACTCCAAATACTCATTCATGCATATCTAAACACCTACAACAAAGACAAAAATTATTTGTTAGCTCTTTCTATTGAAGCACCACTTTAAAAAATACACTTAAACAAAAAAAAAAAATAATGTCACTAATCCCCCGCAATAGTGCCAAAAACTTGTTGGGAGTACGGAGGCCACGTTGTATTCGCTCTAAGTATGCTCTAGTAAAATGCAAGTAGAGTAAATTAAGTGTGCACGTGCCTAGACCCTAGATTGTGCAAGTATACACAGTCTTGTTATAGTAAGTTTCAAAGTAAGTAAAAGTCATCTCCACAGGGACTAGTGATTAACATGTTTAAATGAAGGTTAGAGAGTCATGGCAAGGGAGGAATATTGTTGTGATGAGGCTATAACTAAGTTTGTTAAAATAAGTTGTTAAAGAGAAATAGATGCAAAGCACAAATGACAAAATAAGTAAGATGCTAAGAATGATGAGATAACTTTAATTAGGTTAAAGATATCGGAAGAAGATTGGGACTTTTCGGAGTATTACGCTACAGCGAATAAACCTTATGCTAAGAAGCGAACTACTAATTTACTCTAACTCAGGCTCTCTCGAGCTTTAAATTGGCTCTCTCAAGCGCTATTCAGGTTCTTTCGAACTCCAACATTCAAACCGAGCCATCAGCACTGATAAAAACCTTATCACTAAGTGTTCTTTAAATTGCAAGCCAAAAGCAAACCTAATGTTATGCTATGCAAGTTTGCTATATTTTCTTCCTCTCGAAAGCAAAATAAAGTTAATACATATGGTTGATCAGATAGAATTTATTTAAAGTTAAAATAGCATGCATTTATAGTTTGACATCTTGCTACCTTTTTACTACAGTGAAATACTCTTACTCGCCTATTTCTTTTCGAAGATAGATTTAGCTACTCTGATGGAAAATAAATTCAAAGCAATAAACAAAGTTCATCTTCATTCAAATAACAAAATAACAACGTTTGCTAACAAAACAAAGCTAAAGCGAAAATAAATTAAATACAAGAAAAGTGGAAACAAGTTAAGAAGAAGCCTGGACGAAATCACAAAAACAGCAACTCTGAACCCATCTCCAGCTATGCTCTGTAACTTTGGCTAACTAATTTGCTATAACTAACTAGCTAAGCAAGTGGAAATGAAAAACAACTAAAACTACGAACTATTGTTAAGGAAATGACAAGGAAATTTGGTCGGAAAGAAAACTTGACGATGATCTCTCTGGAAAAATGGAGGATGCCTTCAATGAATACGAAGGCTGCTATTTATAATGCTCTATGCTCCACGATCTCATGCACACGTCCTTTGCCATTTTCTACTCCACGATCTTACGTACATGTTCTTTGCCATAGCAGTTAAGTCGTAACAGCTGGGATTAAAAATGCCTTGCATAGATCTTTGACATGCGTCCTTAACTTTAAATATTTGTCCGAGAGCCAATCTTCGTTGTAAATCACTTCGCTCTAGCAAACCTTTTAGCAACTTCACATCTCACTCCAACAATGCTTTTAACAACTTCAGATTTCACTCCCCAAGAATGTTGAAGCCCAATAGAAATATCAGGTTTATAGAAATGAAACTTGAAGATTCACACAATCATGCACTTTTGCTACATCAAACCTCTAAAATATTATCCTACACAGGAAACTATAAGATTTTGCATTTCGCCCAATTTATGATGCTAAAGCGAACACAATTAGCAAATTCTTTTTATGATGTAGCAAAGTTTCCTGCGAAATACTACTATACTTAGCCATTAACTCTTAATTCTTGAGAGTTATCAGTGCTCGCCATCTTTCCTCTTTAATGTCAGTTAGAAAGTGCCTGCCATCTTAATTCATCATTGACAGGGTAGTTAGCCCATAATCTATCATTTTTTGATAACAGACATGTAATGCCCGACATTTTTCATTTGGGCAAGGCCCATAAACTTCAACCTTTGATGACGGGTCTTTGCCCGTCATTTGTGAACGTAGATGACGGGCATTGTCCGTGATATTTAATCTTCAATGACAAGCTTTTATAATTTTTTGTCATATAAATGTCATCTGTTATTAAAAGTGTTCGTCATTAAAAATCAATGACAATTTTTTTTCGAAACACACGTGCTTTTTTTAGTCAGTCATTATTAATCGTTTGGAATATATTAAAGTGTCTGTCATTATTTTGAAGTCCTTCAACCTTTATATATTATTTTTCTTACCAAGAACCTCCATACATCCATGAATATTTTACAACATTTTGCAAGATATATGAACTTATACAAATTACCAACCCACACATGAATATTCTAAACTACCTTCATAGTATGAAATTTGAATATATAACACATTAACTTATAATATTAGCTAGTAATTAATTATCATGTGAATTGTGTAACCAATGTGCATATAAAAATTCGACAACATAACGACGCAATAATGTGATTTCCAAAATTTTGTTCACTTTTACATGACAATTCTAATCCGTCAATAAAAATTCAAGTGAACATATATATATATATCATAATGAGACTTTGTTCCGCCAGAAACTACATCATATATATACAGCAAAGTTGCCTACCACTATGAACAATAAAATGGGTTTTCTTCCTCCAGATCAAAATAGACATGTTACACTTATCATCAGGTTATAAATATAATATCTACCTACGAACTCTACCCACTCTACTTGTACCACATCTATTTCTTCTTGAGTTTTTATGCTATTGTGATGTTGAACTACAAATATTAAGAAGTAAAAGCTAAAAAATTAATATGAAACAATAAATATGATTGCAACTTAAATTATAAACAAAACATACAAGTTTCGCTAGGGGTTTTCCCGTGTTGGATACCATCTTTTGAATGTACAGGTGAATGCAAAATCAACACACTACCCAATCCTACTTGATAAGGGCATTTGAGATCAAATTTGCATATTTAGTACAAGAATTAAACATGACAAAAAGTTTAATATAGAATTCGATTTGACTTTACCTTCACCAATTTTCATATTCATTTTGAGACATTAAGCAAGTGTTTTGATTGTGGCAGTCAATAGGAACTAATAAAGTTGAACCATTGAGATGATAAAGCAAACTAAGATATATTAAAAATTATTATTTACTACATTTACTAAACTCTCATTGGCCGCCTTAGTTCCTAGCGAATTTAAAACATACATTGTATTCTCTTCGGGAATTAGCATGACCAAAATCCAGTGATTTCTATGCAATTCAAAAAACATTTTAATTTGTGATATAAACATAATTCACAAACACACACACACACACAAATATACACAATAATAAAAAATGATGAACCCATACTCGATATTGTAGGGAAATAATACGCGTTGATTCAAGTTAGTAATCATGTCTAACCTATTATCGGGTAGACTTCTAACTCACCTTTCTTGATTTCCCACCATCGATCCTTGCAAAACTACCTCTATCTACTAGTAAGTAGTTATTCAGTATCTCTTGATCATAATTATTCAAAATATAGCTAAAATAAATTAAGGAAACGTTATTGAAAATGACAAAAACGTATAATTATTGCGAAAATTGAGTGACTTGAGCTACGTATGTGAGTATGAGACTATATGCTATTTCTTTCATCTTACAATATTGCAAGATAACTTCTCAATAAAAAAAGTAGGAGTTTTGAACACTGAACATGTTTTCAAAAGAGTTTATTTCTACCATGTTGTTTTGACTCATAGTCCGTTGAGCATAATAAACTACAAGCTTCACCATGATTGGGAGCCTTGTGCTTGATTGATAAGATTGTGTATGTAACACAACCTTCTAGATTTATATGATAAAGAAGACTACGGCAATAAAAAATTTTCTATTATTAGTAAAATAATGTGATACGTACTAACGTATTAATGTAGAGTAGGCATTGACACAAAGGTGTTGATTGCTTATCCAAAGTATTGAATCTCGTCGTTTACATGGTTGTGTAGGTCTAATTTTTCATTACCTTGAATGATCAAATCAACCATAACACGTGCATTATATTTTCCTAGGAGAAAACCATGTATCTTTGTAGATGAGTTGCTCAATTCATACACTGTGCCAATGGAAACAATGTTATCTACATGCTCAATGGAATGTTGTCTCATGACATACCCTTAAAAAAAATACATAGTTAATGTATATTTTTAAAAATATATGATGAAATAGTTAATATGAAACGTACTTCTCCTAAAACTTGGCCGGTGAGATCGTTGATAGGTTATCCAATGTTCTATTGAACGATCTCATGTGTCATAGAGATATTACTTCCCATACAAGGAGAGTTTAATCGTTAGGTACCTACAAACCAATGGGTTAGAATTTATACCGACCAATATGGTCAGAGCTCTTCAACACATTGGATGCACGTCACGAGTTGCACCGACCCTCAGAGTTTGCATTTAGATCTTGAAATTTATTTACTAACAAATTTAGTGTTTTGAAGTATCCATTATGTAGAGCTTGAAATAACAATTCAAATGTATTTTGAATTACTCAAATCGAAGTTGAAACGAAAAAGTTACGACCTAAACGAGTTTAAATGGTAAATCCCGACATGATGACGTAGCAAAATTGGCCAATCCAAGAACGACACGTGGAGCCTTAAATATTTGGCACATGAGACTTTTTTTTTGTTTTAAAAAGTCAAGGGAAAAGGAAAGTAAAAGAAAAAGGAAAATGAAAATGAAAGTATACATTATTATATTATTATTTAAGGACGTGTCGAACGGTAACTTTCTCAAAAGGGAAGGAAAGTTATATGTTGTTATATTACTTTTTATGTGTTTATCTAAATGCAACTTTTTGAATATTATAATATTATTATACATTGTGTGTAACGATGACTTTGAATATTATAATATTATTATACATTGTGTCTAACGGTAACTTTTTAATACTATAATATTATTATGCTTTGTGTCTAACGGTAACTTTGCATCTTCGTGTTTATTTAAGCTTCATCTTCTTCTCCAAGTGAAGACACCAAGTTTCATATTTTTCAATCCTCCAAAATAAAGAAGTCTCCATTATTGCTCTCTTCAAGCTTTCTTTCTTTATTATATTTTATTCTTGAGAGATACATTGTATTGTGAGGATTTGGTTGTGTGAGATAAGTTTGTATATCCACTCTATTGAGAGAGTTGTAAAGTGTGTTGTCCCAAAATTCCATACTTTGTAACGGTTTGATCTTGATCCGTAGAAAAGATCGAGTTTTCTTTTGAACTCGTAAAAAAGAGTGGTGTACTGTTGGACTCTAATCCGTGGAAAGAGTCAAGCAAAAAATTATTCAAAATCCCAAGAGGCGCTTGGGTAGTGGAGTAAGTTATCCAAACCACTATAAATTTATGGTGTCATTTTCTCTAACTCTTTCATATTTACTTTTGAAATAATTTGTAGTATTGTTTTTCATGCTTTAATTTGTACTTAATCATTATTGCATTAAATCAAATTGGTTTTACATAGTTTTTATCAATCTTGTGTGTTCCATTATTGTTACTTTTAATTACTTGGTAAAAAGTTTGATATTTAGATTATCTTGAGTTTATTTAGGAAAGTTTGTGTAAAACCATATTCACCCCCCTCTAGGTTGTCATACCGATCCAAGAAAATCGTCGTTTGTTGATTGTGTGTGACCAGCCAGCGAGTCAAGCACACATGCACAAGACATTGTAACTTAAGTTGTCGTGATTTCTTACATTCTTCTACTTGCATGCTTTACGTCATTGTGAGGCTTCTTATTAGGTAGATTTCGATATAATCACCCTTCACAATTTTTCAGGTACGAATCCATACTAAGGTGACTATGCTTTGGAGCTGTAATTATCATGGGCATAACGACTCTTCTTTACTACATAATTATGTTTTACTTTTATAAACTTCTTCTTAAGCTTTGACATGCTTATTTATTTTCAGTTTTAAACTTAAGAGGTCTCGTGTTTTGTTTTGGTTTTAGAGCTATTATATGGTTATTTTTTTATGAATTGTGAAGGTTATTTGAAAAATGCGTGCAAAGAATTATTTATGTTTGAGAAAATTGAAACGCATTCTCTCGTAATTCTCCATTAGAGTATTTTAGAATATCGAGTCCTTACAATTGCTATTAGAGCTTAGAGTCATAAATTATGTAGACTGGTTTATATTATAAATCGTGTGTTCATGATCATCAGTAAATGAGCAGCCATTAGATATGTGTGGAATAATTGGGTAAAAGTAAGAAGAATAGTATAATTAAGGCACCGTTTGATAACCATTTAGCCTTTTGTTTTTTTTTTTTTTTTTTTTTTTTGAAATTTAAGGCTATTTCACTTTTCTTACAATGTATTCATATTTTCTTATAGAAAGTATGTAGATGCCAACCAATTTTAAAAAACAAAAACAAACTTTTGAAAGCTACTTTTTTTGTTTCTAAATTTTGATTTGATTTCTATAAATATAAGTAAGATGTAGCAATCCAAGTAACAAAAAATATATGGCAAGGTAGCTGTTGTAGGCTTAAATTCCAAAAATCAAATAGTTATCAGACGGGACCTGAATTGTTATACGTTTTATTGTGTCGTTAGTAGGTCATAATTAAAGATTATATGTATTTGGTTTCAGTGTAGAGACCTTGACAGTCCCTCTTGCAGCCTGAAGTGGGGCAAGGAGAAATCCGTAGAAGTGTCATGCGGTCAAATATCTTACATTAATATAATACATTATCAAGCAATTATTCCACGTTACATGTAAATGCACTCGGAAAAAAGTATATAGTACTTTTCAAACAAATCATGCAGTCAAATATTTAGTTATAACTAAATGTTATTTAATCTTATTATATTGTTCTTTTGTTATCCCAAAAAAAAAAAAAAAAAAAAAAAAATGAATTGATGAATTCCCATTAGTCACCATTATTCCTCCTCTTTGCGTAACCACTTAGCCTAAATCATATCTATGACATAAATCACGAATCATTCTTATTTATTTATAGCTGAAAAAGAATTCACCAATATGATTATAAAATATGTTTTCTTGTAGGCTACAATTTGATCATTGTCGTCCCCTTAATTTTTTGCTTTGATCACTCCTTTAAACTTAAATTAATTCTATTTTATTTGAAAATAACTTGTTTTATAAGCAACTTTTGGCTCTATTAACCCACAGTCAACAAACCAGTTTTTGTTTTTATCTTCCTCTTAGGGCCTAATGCGCCCGGAACTATGGCACCTAAAGGGGTCTGCGGGCCGGCAACCCGACCAGCTAAGAGCAACTCCAAGCTTGAGGAAGAATACGATATCACTAAAGCAACCGTCGAAATGAAAGCAAGGCCTAATTGCTTGCTGCACTTCGTGCGCAGGAACGGATCTTAGCCAATGACCAGCTAACAGTTTTATAACATTGTAGTTTGTAGTTAAATCATAAATTTGATTCAACGAAAATCAAAATTTCATTTATATAGTTCAGTAAAATCGTATAGCTCGACAAGTTCATTTACGAGATTTTATCAAACAAATAGGCTAGTTTTCTAACATTTAAAATCATAAAGAATAAAGGAAAAAAAAACGTTCTAAAATAAATATATTTTTAATCCTTAATTTGGTCCATAGAATTCTACTTCTTTAACAGATGATGAAATTCTTTCTAGAGAATTTAAACCAAAACAAAAAATATTAAGACATATCTTGTTTGATAGATATAATCACGAATATATATAAAAATAAAAAATAAAAAAAAAATTAATTAATTAATTAAATTTCAAAAATAAAAACAAACAAATGGATATCAAATCTTAATGATTATCAAAATTGAGTCTTAGACTAATTAAACATGTTTTTTAGAATTACAGTTTCATTTAAGAAAAGACAAAATGATTTCTTTTTTAACGAAAAAGGACTAAATTTCTAATTTAACTTATAATTTTTTGTATTTAATTATTTTTCTTTAAAATGAAATTATGATTTGATTTATCGTAGGCTAGTTTAATAAAGAGTAGTAGAATTTCATGGGGTTTTCCAAAAATTAAAAATAAATTACCGGATTCTTGGGGTGTTTTTTTGACATATCTAAGGAGGAGGAGGATTTAGATTGACGATTTATTAACTCCTCCTTAAAAAACTACATCCAAGCGAATTTTTGTAACTAGTCAAAATAATTCCTCATATTTATTATAAAAAATAATTCTTTATTGCTAACCATTCATTCTTAATCATTCATTTATAACTATTTAAAATAACTTCTCATTTTTAATAAATCATTTTTAATCATTCATTTCTAACTCTTCAAAATAATTTATTTTTAACTATTCATTTTTAATCATTCTTTTTTTAACTACTCAAAATAACTATTCATATTAAATTCGGATCCAAACAAGTTATTATTTCTAACTCATTTATATAATAACTACATCCAAATAAATTTTTTACTACAACTTTAAATTTTTAACTACTCAAAAATAACTTTTCAAATTAATTTTACATCCAAACAACTCCTAAAAATAATTGTACTTGACCGGCCCTCAATAATGGTGTTTAATGCATCAGATTTGACAAATTTGAGACCGTCATATCGTAAAAGTACGCATGCGTTGCAAGAGCTATCTTTATGAATAAAATTTGGGAATTCCTTAGAAAGTTTTTTTTTTTTTTTTGAAAAATCCTTTGAAAGTATTTAGTATGTATTTTCTACCATTTATAAAAATAATAATATAACCTATAAATATATAAGAGATATAATGATTTGATTAATAAAAAAGAAATGAAATATCCATTAAAATGGTATGTTAGCAAACTTAGAAGTATGTCAAGATTTTAATTTCCGTGAAAAATATCTACATTTATATATGTCTATGTATGCACATCTGAATCCATGTTTTCATTTATTATAAAAAACTATATAAAATATCAACATAATATCATTGGTCCTTCTTTGACTAAAAAGTTCAATTCTATTATCTAATTGTCCATTTCATTTTGTAATTTATATATCATTTAAGTCGGATCAGTCTATAATGATTTCTTCTTTAAATTTTAAAGTCGTAAATTAAATCATCATTTCTTACAAGAAACTAGTTTTTTTTTTTAATGTTTTATTTTATGTGGTACTAGCACATGTGACTTTATCAATGTTAGCTCAATATTTTTTCAAACAAAAAAAATAAAACAAATGGTTAATTTATTGAGAACGATTAGTGTAGACAAAACTTTCAGTATTCTAAATATTAATTCAATTATAAGAGACAATTAAAAATATAATGAAGGAGAAAAATTAAAATAATAATAATAATACGAACGTTGGAACTATATAGAAACTAAAGTATAGTCTAACCTAACAAAATAACAGAATATGCTACAAAAAGATGTGTGCAAAATATTAAATGGAACAATGAAAAAACCGTAGGACAAAACTTTCAATATTATTGAATATCATCAATCAAATCAATGATCATATTATAATTCCAAATAAAACACAGAGAAAAAATTAGGACATAAATATGCCATTTTCTAAATCGACTGTCCCAATCTTTAAAAATAATATTCCATTGAAAAGAAAATAAATATGTTCATTTGCAACTTGCTTCCATAAAACAAGTTGTAACCTGTATTTTTCTTTAAAATTTAAATGCAGAAGATTATGATAAAAATGACATATCCTTAATTTTATAGTTATTTTAAAAATGAGTTAGGCATTTGTAAGAAAATACTAGATGAACCAAGCTTTGGTCTTAGCTTTTAATGATATTTTTTCCATAATTGAATTGATTATTTTAGTGTCGGCACGAAAATTGTTGTACTGATTGAATATTAAAATGAAAATACGGACAAGATATTGGGTGAGTAGTCGTCTTTTTTTTAATACCCAGTTTTCATTCTCATGCATTACTTTGATAGAGACTGAAAAAAAAAAGGAATTTTGAATATAATAAAAAAAATGATAAAATATTTTCATCTATAATACAAAATTAAATTAATTCATTTATAGTAGGAAATTCAAATTGATTTCTATCATCCATAGAATTTAATTCGTGATTGAGTTCTATCACACTCATTCTATCATTGTGTGAGTTCTATCACTGATAGAAAATTATATGCTATAGATGAATTATTTTAGAAATTATGTTACAAATATAATATAAGGAGTAGAATTTATTGGTAAATTTCTAAAAAAAAAACATTTTTTTTTCCTACTAATAACTGACCTATTTTTTTAAAAATATATAAGTTTGTTATCAAATTTTAAAATTAGAAGTTTATTTGAAGGGACAAATTTTTTATTTTTTTTATTTTAATTGTAACACTTTGTAGAAATATTTTATGTAAAATCGAATTTGGGCGTGTTTTGCATATTTTAATTCTACCTTTCATCATTTTTTTTTTATTGAAGTCTGTACACTCATGAAAGATTATATATTATACTAATTGGATATTATACTGATTGAAGACTCTATTTGATCCACACTTATTAGAGATTATTTGTGCTGTATAGAAGATTATATGTGCAGTATTTGAAGATTATATGTTGCATTCATTGAAACCATCAAATGCATGAGCTTTTTATTTTTTTACTATATTTACCCCAATTTTTTTTATACACAAATTTCTCCTAAAAGTTGCTATTCTTTTTTATTATTATTATGCATAAAAATTCCTCTTTAAAATATGTATATAGTTTTTTGTTTAACATTTCATTAAGGGTGATGCTTTTTGGAATCGAAATATAAATATTTTAATAGTTGAGTATACTCGCATTAACTTTCGGGCAATAATTATCTCAATCGAAATTTAAATGGGTGATAAAAAGTTAATTTTAAAAGAGTCAAAATAGGACCTAATATAGGAAGTGAAAGCAACTTTACAAATAGTATAATACTTTTTTAAGAAAAATACATTTTTAGTCTTTTAAGTTTGAGATCTAATATCAATTATTCCTGTTTCGAAATTCAACACCTTTACTCTGATATTTTAATAATATTCATTTTTAATTCATAAAATAACAAAATTGTTAATTACATAAAGTAATATTAATTAAAATGATGATTAGACTAATTTAAATTTTAATATATTCATGAAATGATTATTTTTGTTTTCACATAAATTTTACTTTTAAAAGAAAATAAATATAAAAGTAAACTAAAAAAATACACAAGAACTAAAAGTGAGTACTATTGAAATGTCAAAAACAAAAGTATTCAAATTTAAAATATAGGGACCTAATTGAAAATTAGATTCCAAATCTAAACATTAAAAAAGTAATTTTTTCATACTTTTTGTTGGACATCAAATAATGAAAAATAGGAGATAGATGAATAGCATTAAAATTAGAGGAATAATTGCATGCTGCCAGCATGCAACCGCCTATGTAGTAAAATCTGGACCACTCTTTTAATTTTTTTTTTAATGTAAAAATTAAAAAAAATCAAAGGTCCAGATTTTGTCACGTAGGCGGCTGCATGCTACCAAGACAGCATGCAATTATTCCTCTTAAAATTATTGTAAGTAATTTTGTTTTATACTAAGGTACCTTTAGTAAGAGAATGAAAGTCAAAATGAGTATAACTCAATTCTCATCTTAGAAAATAGAGAGATCTTGATTTTGAGTCCGTTACCCCTTAGGTTCTTTTTTAACTTTGAGAATTGGTAACTTGGTCAATTATATATTTGGATTAAAACTAGGGTTTGCATTTGGATTATTTTTTCTCTTTTTGAGTTCAACAATATTTGAAAATAGGAGACCTTAAATTTGTAATCTCTTGAACTAGATCATACATGATGTCAGTAAAGCTCTACTCTTTTGGCTTTGCAATTAGATTTTTAAACAAGGAAATAAAAGTACTGGCTTTCTTTTCTTTTATAAAATTAGAAAACGAAATACGTTAAATATATATGAAATAAAAATACTATTTTGGTTAATTTGGGACGTAATCTATTTTTGTTTAAATTTAGTATTTGCATTTTTAATTGAGCTTAAAATTAACCCTTACTTTAAGTTTAGTGTTAACTTTTCCAAAATAAAAAGTATTAAGTCTTTTTTTTTATTACGTATTAGAAATATATTTACATTACTTTCTTAAATATATAAGTTAAATTATTTATTTTTACCAAATTCAACAAAAAATTAATTTCAAAGTGGAGGGATGACCAATATGGTACTATAATCCAACAACAAATAAGAATGTTATCCTAATATTTCAATGTATCATGAACTCGCTAATAATCGAAGGTTAAAATATTTTTGTTTTAATCTAAAGTTTTAAAAAGAGACAAATAATATATTAGGCTAGGCTGAAAATACTGTGTTATGCATGTGTATTGACAAGATATTGTTCAAACATTTGAACCAAAATGAAGGATCAGATTCTCCTTGCATGTTTCATGGGATGTTCTGAATTATAGTTCAAGCCTTTCATTATCTTACCACCAAAAATACAAATATTTTAACCATATATATTAGACCCAATTTTATAGTCTAGAGATCAAATAGAGATAGAACTTGAAATCTCAAGAGCATATCTATTCAACATTTTTTAAAGTTTAAAGATTTTTATACATAAATTAAAAAATTTAAAGACTAAACTTGTAACTTAACGCGCATTTTAAATGAACATGGCTATTTTTTATTCATGTACTTTCAAATACTTAATTTTAGTTTCTACATTTTTAATAAAACTTAAACTTTGTTCATGTAGTATATTTTTGTATAAGGAATAATATAATGTGAATAAGTTTCTAAATTTTAAAGACTAAACTTGTAACTTAAACTTTCATAATAATTTTTGTATAAGGAATAATATAATGTGAATAAGTTTCTAAATTTTACAAAGGAAACACCAATAAAAATTGTGCATTTTTAAGGAAAAAATTAACAAGAAACATAACCTATGGACTAATTTTAAAATTTATTAGAAGTACATCATACTAAAATTAAATATTTAAAAGGTTACATAAAATAAAATGAAACAAATTTAAAATATAGTGATTAAAATGTTAATTTAACTTAATTATTACTGAAGTAAAATGATCAATTTTACCTTAAACTTTAACAAGGTACAACAATACCAACAGAAATATTATTTTTATTTTTATTATTATTTTTTTTTTGAGAATAACAGAAATATTAGTTCAGTCCATAAGTAGTACACATGAAAAATCTATAAAATATGTATTAGCAAACAATTTGTTAAAATTTTAAATATTTACTTAATCTTCAATTACAAAGTATTTTATGAAAAAACTTCGTAAATGAGTTTCGCGTAAAAAAGTTTGTTAAAAATTTCTAAACAAGCCCATTACAAAATGAGGTTCGATGATCCCAATGTTTCCAGCTCAGAATCTTGTCTTAGCCCAAAATGGGTATTTAGTGGTTCATTAGCGGTCCACAATGTCAACAAGTATTTTTTTTTTTTTTTTTTTTTCAATACCATATAAATTGTTTAAAACGAAAAGTATGGTAAATTACCAAAGTTTTAAGTTCTTATTCATGTTGGGATGAAAATAAAGTATGCTATATAAATTAAATAAGGGGAAGATTATAATATATAAATTATGACAACAATCTTTATTAGTATCCCACTTTTTCGGTGAAGTATACTCAAAGTGAATAATTACATACCAATATAGAAATTTGTTGTCATCCTTATCCATTCACAATAGCCAAAGTAAGCACAATTAAACGATTCAAATCTGTAACATCTTGATCGTTGTTTCTTTTAGCTGCTAATCATATTGTTGTTAAACTTAAAAAAATCATAATTATAATTATCCACATGCCTTCATACAAAAGGATCCTGATTTTTCGTTTTTTTTCTCTCTTTAATTTAACAATAATTTAGGATGGAAGGATTCAAACACGTAATTTCTAGATTATTGAGTAATACATCTTTGTCTACATACTTTTTTGTCACAATTTTGGATTCGTTCATCAAAGTGCCAATCTAAGTAATACATAAGATTTAAGTAGTTGCATTGATGCAACATAACTCAGCTTTAGTGCTGGAGTGAGAAATGATTTATTGTTTTCGACTACCCCATGTGACAATATTTCCTCCAAAACTAGTAGATTCAATGCCAAGATGTTGAACTACGATCATGGATCACAATCCAACGTGCAATTAGCATATTTCAGTTTACTCTAATATTATTTTTAGTATTATTATTGTGTTAATTATTTGTTATTTTTAGCAAAATAGTAATTTTACTCCTAGGATTTATTTACTAATTTATGCTTATGTGACTTTGTGGTGTTAATAGTTATTGTGAGCCTCTTAGTAGTTAAGTGCTTGTTTGAAAATTTGGTGTTGGATGGGTCACTTGACCCATGATTTGTATTTTTGGATTGTTGGGTGGGTTATCAAAACAACCCATGGGTGAAGGAGACCCATTCTCTTGGTCATCCTCCTTTTTTGGGAGAACATGATCATGAGGGGAGTGAGTTGTCAAACTCCTTCCACTTCACATGTTTGTGAACTTCAAGCAAGACCCCTTGCCCTCCATTTCCAAAACCAATCTTCATTTGTCATTTTTCGTTTTCATCTTACAAATTCTTTCAAGCTTTCACTTTATAACGACTCGAAAAATCTAACTAAATTTTAAGAGTAATTACCACACATGGATTAAATACATGGACTCGAATAAATAAAATGAGGTTCAATTGAAAAATAACTCAATAATTCATTAATTATATTTAAAAAGTTTGTCAATGGTTCTCATTATTACAAAATGGAGTTTAAATTAACTAAGTCAAGAATACAATTCATGAGGTCTTAAGTCTAATGTAGAATTTAACACTACAAGAAAAATAATTTTTGCCGACAGTGGCTATGCTGACAGAACAAAAATTTGTCGGCATAGATAGTCTATTCCGACGGAAACAGCTTCTGTCAGCCTTAACTCTGCTTATGCTGACGGAATATACAGATCCGTCAGCGTAGGTAAGAAAATCTCCCCAGAACAAATATTAGGGGGAAAAAACAAGATTTATGCCAACGGAGTAATTTTTCCGTCAGCGTAGAGTAATTTAAAATATTAAAAAAATTTATTTACGCCGACGGAGCCAAAATTCCGTCAACGTAGAATATTTTAAAAGTAAAAAAATAAACGGTTTTATCCTCAATTTCTAGGGTTTCCTCAAACTTTTTCACATTCTTCGCTCTCATTTTCTCCATTCTATCGCCACTCGTCGACTCTCACTCTCCGGCCTCGGCCCCAGCAAGCGACGGTAATTTCCAAATCCTAATCCCTTTTGATTTCCAATTTCTAATTCCGTCAATTTTTCTCTCTTAGCTCATTCAATTAAGGATCTCTGTTCTTGAATTAGAAAAATTCAAGAATAGAGATCCTTGGGCATTATGAAATGTGGAATTCCTAAACTATAATTCAAACTATTGTTTTTTAGAATAAACCTTGCTAAGTATTTGAAAAGACTTTGATTGGTTA
>JBBMKA010000026.1:19458250-19484649 GCA_037833695.1 Sechiopsis laciniata
CCACACCAATTTGGGTTCAACAAAATATTTGGTCTTCTTCTTTGCATAGTCTCAGCTGTATTAAGACCGTTGTAGAAAAGGGACCAAATGAACACTTTGATATTTTTGGGAATAACAGACTTCCAAAAAAGCAAAGACAGATGCATGTCCCTCGAAGCCTGTTGACCACCATAAAGAAGCAGCTTTAAAGAACTTACTGAAAAAACTTTGTTGCTAGCAGGAGTCCAGAGAATTTGATCATCAATGGTAGTGTTCGAAAGCGGTGGCCACAGATCCACAACAACTTTCCATCTCTCATATTCACGGTCTAAAAGAGGACGAGACGGTTTGAAATTCCATCCAACCCTGTCAGAATTCCATGCTTCATTAACCGAGATGGTTTTAGAAGCAGAAAGGGCAAAGAACCTGCAATGAGATAAGAATAGGGGCCCGTGATCGGTCCATGAATGATACCAAAACAAAGTTTTATGACCGTTGTTTACTTTCCATTTGATGTTGCTAGACATTAAATCCTTCATAGCTTTGATGTGGAACCATGGAGCGCGCATACTACTGTGACGACATAATGATGGAATATCACCAGGCAATTGAGAGGAATATTTGGCTTGGATCACAGTTCTCCAAAGCGAATCAACTTAAAAAAGAAAACGCCAACACCATTTTCCAAGTAAAGCTTGGTTGTGAATCTGGATCTTTTGGATGCCTAGACCACCTTGCTCCTTTGGCAATGTAACCAAATTCCATCTGACTAAATTTGATCCCCCTGCGTTGTCAATGCCCTTCCATAAAAAATTTCTCATCAAACGCTCAATGGTCTTACAAACAGAGCTTGGAGCTTTGAAAATAGATAGGATGTATGTAGGCAGGTTGCCAAGGACTGATTGTATCAGAGTGAGCCTCCCACCTTTAGAGAGGAAAGCATATTGCCAGCCGTCAAACTTTTTGCGGATCTTTTCAATCGTGGTCTCCCAAAATGACAAGAGACGAGGATTTCCACCAAGAGGCATACCCAGGTAAGAGATAGGTAACAGAGAGGATTGGCATCCCCATATATTTGCAAATGCATTCAAGGATCTTGGATGTATGTTCACTCCGGATAAAATAAATTTGTTTACATTGATCTTTAATCCAGTGGATGCTTTAAAAGTTCGAATGATTTGAAGAAGGTTCCTTAATTTATCATTATCGGCCTTGAAAAATAGAAGAATGTCATCGGCAAACAGCAAATGCGACACATGACAATCTTGGAAAGAGCAACCTTCAATAAGACCTTTCTGGTGAGCATCGTTTAACAGTCTTGATAGGTAGTCCATAGCAATGACAAAAAGGAAAGGTGAAAGGGGGTCGCCTTGACGAATGCCTCTAAGAGTCTTTATTTTTCTGCGGGGTCTACCGTTAACAATGATAGAGAGGCTAACGGTAGAAATACAAGCTTTTATCCAATTAATCCATGTATTGTTAAAGCCCTTAAGCTTGAGCATAACAAAAATGAACTTCCAATTGATCTTGTCGAAAGCTTTTTCAATATCCAGTTTTAAGACAATGGCCGTCTGCTTGGAGCACCTCCAATAATCAACAATTTCGTTTGCAATGAGGATAGCGTCAGTGATTTGTCGTCCCTGGACAAAAGCAAATTGATTATGCGCAATTGTGTGAGGAATGACCTCTTTAAGGCGCTCGGCCAACACCTTGGAGATAATTTTGTAGATGCTAGTAGTGAGACTAATCGGTCTGAACTCAGAGACTTTAGAAGGCTTAATAACCTTAGGGATCAAAGCAACATATGTTTCATTTACTGCAAGGTTAACTATACCTGTTTGGAAAAAATCCTGGAACAGTTGCATAATACATGGCTTGAAAATGTTCCAAAACTTTTTAAAAAGTTCTATAGTAAAACCATCAGGCCCAGGGGCCTTGTTGCTCCCAATTGATCTAATACTACGATAAACTTCCTCTTCAGTAAATGGAAGTGTTAGACGATTTGCTATATCAAAAGAAATAGGCTGCCATTCAAGGTTCATCACAATCCAATTCTCCCCACTACTTCCCCTGTAAATGTTCTAAAAAAATAATAAGAATTCTGATTCAATCTCTTTATCTGTGATGCAACTATGACCATTCTGATCCAGAATCTCTGAAATAAAATTGTACCTTCTACGAGCCGTGCAGGACTTATGAAAGAAGGAGGAATTTTCATCACCTTCAAACAGCCATGATTTTTTACTTCTCTGTTTCCATATTCTAGCTTCATTTAAGGATATTGAGCAAAGGTCCGCTTTTAAAGCAATACGTTTTTCTATGTCAGAAAGATCGATAATGCCAACTTCTTCTTTTCTATCGATATTAATTATCTCGTCCATGATGATTTTTTTGGCCTCAAGTTTGGGATGGAAGTGCTCTTTGTTCCAACGTTTACATTTAGGAGCCATTAACTTCAACTTCCTAATAAGGGCATAGCCAGGGTGGCCTTCAAGATTTGTATCACTCCACCAATTTTTGAAAGCAACCCCGAATTCTTTATGAGACAACCAAACATTTTCAAATCTAAACGGGCAAGGACCCCATTTAAGATTTCGAGATTCAAGCAAAATAGGAAAATGATCAGAAATTACTCTTGGTTTTCTAGTAATGTGATGCAGGTGAAACTTGTTTCGCCATCCTTCTGTAAACAGGAATCTGTCCAACCGAGACATAATAGGAGAAGCTCGCATATTGGACCAAGTAAAGATACCGTTACTATTAGGAGGATCAATCAGATCTGCTTTGATTATGAAGTTGTTAAATCTTCTCATGTTGGTCCTAGAAGGCCTAGCCGAAGTAGTTTCAGATTGCCATCGATAAACATTAAAATCCCCACCGATCAGCCAAGAAGGAGAGCACAGACCACAGAGGTCGAAGAGCTCTCTCCAAAAAAATTGACGGCGTCTTCTCTTTGCCGGACCATAAATACCCGTGATCCACCAGTTGTAACCATCAATAAGAGATAAACGAATAGATAAAGTATAGGTGCCCAAAACCACCTCGTTAGCCGAGGTCGACAAACGGTCCCAGAGAATCAAAATCCCTCCAGATCGCGAAGTGCCTTCTAACGAAGCCCAACCAACACTAATAGAACTCCAAATAGACTTTACAAATATAGAATCAGGCTGATCCTTTAGTTTGGTTTCAGTAAGAATAATAATGTCGGGATTAATGTTAGAGATTTCTTGTTTAATCATCGCTCTCTTTGAGGTCGAGCGCAAACCTCTAATGTTCCAAGATAGGACTTTCATTGACTACTGATATCCCCATGAGAACAAGAAGCTCGAAAAGATATATGAGGATTAACCTGATCAATGTTTCTGCTAGATCTTTGTAGGAGGTCATCGATCGACATCACTACATAGTTGTTCTTTGAGAGCCAATCTTCCAATTGGTTTCTGAATTCTGTTCTGCCTTGTTGAACCTCAAAGTGGTTTTCAATCGAATCTGGACTATGTAGATTTTGCAAACTGTTTTCAATAATATCTTCCAACGATTCGTGAAAATCAGGCTGGCTATCAGGAGTTGACTGGCCGGATTGATCAGGACTAGAGACCAGGATCTCGGAATTGTGATTCCAATCAATCGGAGAAAGATCTCCCAAATCCACAACCAATTCATGTTTATCAGAAATAGCTTGCATAGTGCCAATTGAGAGAGGAGTATACTGAAGCGTACCTGGCGATAAATTTGTAGGAAAGATCTGATTCATTTCACCCTTCGTTTCGTGTACCCCTTTGCTGTGTCGACCGTTTTGTGGAGTCTGGTGTTGAGAAAACTCGAGCTTTTCGGAAGAGACTGGGCTCTGATCTAAAATATCGGAAAATTTGGTACTGTCTCCCTCGACATTTTTTAAGCCAATGCGATTAATTAAACCATGAACTGGAGACTTGAGAAGTTCCATTTGATGGTTGATATTTAGCCCATTGGGCTCCCCATTATTTTTTAATTCTTTGTTAATGTTCCCCGGTGGCCCATTTGGGCTAAAAACCAAAACATGATTTTTTGTAGAAGGAAAAGTGACAGCTTTTTTGGCCTGGCCCACCACTCTATATTGAGACATTTTCTCTTTCCCTTTTTCTCTCTTTTCAATGGCCACAACTATTCCTGTACCTTTGCGTGTAAACTGGTCTTTTTGGATTGTTTCTGTAATCAAAGGTCCTTCGCCGAAAGCATCTTTGGGAAGAGGATAAGCGATGTGACCTTTGATGTTGTAGTGTTCAGAGCTATGGTTGTGGATATCGAAACCGGCCGCCGCCTCACGCGAGAAAGTTCCATGGATTTTAGGGTTTCGACCAATAATCCACCGGCTAGATATCGGAGAGACTACCTGAATCACAAAATCGGAACCGACGCTATCTTTGAGACCAATATTAATGGGTATGAAACCCCTGTAATTTTCGCTCACTTTTATATGAGCTTCAATAAGATCAATTCCTTGCTCTGTCGAAAAACCCACCTCCAATAGACCGCCACAGATGTCACCAATAACTTTGAACGTGTCGTGATTCCATAAATGTAAAGGAATTCCGCGAAAACGCAGCCATCCTCCATAGCTAGGAATGACTGTTGGAGCTGCGTGTAATAGAGGATCCCACTTTTCAAATTTTAAATGAATGGACTCAATAGTTACCCATCCCTTGTTGAGACTGAGCAACCTGGCGTAATCAGCAGATCTCAAAGCAAGAAGTGCCTTGTCGGCATGAAAAGGATTAATGGCCATGACTTCGTCACTAGTTCTTCGAAGAGTTTCTCTAATTTTAGGCCAATCATCATGGAAGAAGCGTCTTGTTATGACAAGGGTTGTGTTCCAGTCGATAAACTCGGTTGTGTTTTGCTCCTTTTTGCCATCGATGATAATATTTGCATTAAAATCACTTGAAATCCCTGCTTCCTTTAAAGAGGAAGAGGAAACCTGGTTGGTCACTGCCTGAACATAAGACTTGTTATGTTGATTATTGAGCTAATTCCATTCTTCATCTGTCAGGCCGATCTTATGTTTTTTCTTTTTCGCATTCAATGTAGCTGATTTTGGACTATCATTGGTATGTATTTGAAAAGAAATCATAGCAACAAAGTCTTTCCAACCTCTATAGTCGTAACCTTCAGGAACCAAAAGCACAACTTTACCCCCTTTGTTGTCAAGCCTGTAAATTTCAGCAATACGCCCTCTTCGATTTGAAGTTTTCTCAATCCACAATGAGTAATCATCCGTTCTGGTTTTCTTGAAAAATCGATTGTTTGCAGGCCAATCAATGAGTTGTTGCAGTGTAGCACGAATCCACTCTATAGAGCTTGGTAATAAATACATTGAGAAAGATTTCTGTGCTCCTCTTTCTGTTAAAACAAGAAATCTGTTCTTTGATCGGTGGTCCAAATCTAATGTGAAATCCTTCCTTTCGACTGTGCATTTCTTTGGCAGATTTTTGTAAAGAGACATTGTTCCCCTTTGACTTTAACGTGTTTATTTAATTATTGTTTGAACTTAATTTAGGGATTCCATTTTTTTTATTTGGTTTTAAACTACGGAATGGTTATTTTCTATCAATTTCGAAGTTTTATTGAGAATTGGATGCGATCAATTATTTATTAGAATTTCGTAATGCATGCGCATGTAATACTATGCTAGAATATTTTAGGAAGTTAGGCCGTTCCACTTAATGTAGCATATTTAAACTTGTAAAATCATGAATATAAGTTTCAAAACCCTTTTATGATGGTCTTTAAAAAAAAAAAATAAATAAATAAAAAAAACCCCTTTTTATGATGGTAGATCACGAATAGTGTATCTTCTAAGTGAGTTATGTTCTTATTCTTGTGATGATTTTTCATTTTTATTATTGATTTTTTTTTAGCATAACATAAGGTTCAAACTAAATAGGATTTGGAAGTTCATCTCCCACGCAGGGTAGATTGTCCTTCAATAATTCGGAAATATAATTCTTAATACAAAAGGTCATAATTAATTTCTTTCATCCATTGATATTTGATGTCTTCCATAACTGCAAATCTAACCAATTGAGTTGGCGTCACGGCCGACCCAATTATAATTAACAGAAATAATATTTTGTGCCAACTTCAAAGAATCATCAATTATTGATTCATTTCCATCTTAGCAAAGTATGCGGCATCACCAGCCTTAATTATATTGATTCGTATTCCATACATAAAATAATCTTCCTAAAGAATAAAATAACCCATATTTTATTCCTTTTAGGGGTGTTGTAATTTTGAGAAGGGAAGAAGAAACGGGAGAGAAAGCGCAAGTGATTTTGAGTTGTGAAGTACTTGTTTGGAGATTAATGATCGTAGAAAAAGTGTTAAAAAACCTTGTTTCAAGATTAGTGTTTGCAAGAGAAAGGTTTTAAAATCTTCGTTTGAAGATTGAAGTTTATAGTGAACTGTCGTGAAAACTTTGTTTAGGAAATGGGTGTCGGCAAAAGTTCATACACTTTATTTTACATTTCATTTTTTAGTGTAATCTTAATTAAAAAATAATAATTTTAATAATTTAGCCAATGATAATCATTTTTCATTCGACGAAATTTATTTAAAATAGTGAAAATATTTTAGTTTTAATTGATTGAGCCTATTTAT
This sequence comes from Sechiopsis laciniata, assembly GCA_037833695.1. NCBI lineage: Eukaryota > Viridiplantae > Streptophyta > Magnoliopsida > Cucurbitales > Cucurbitaceae > Sechiopsis > Sechiopsis laciniata. Next base: position 19,464,869 of record JBBMKA010000026.1, read on the forward strand.
TTTTTAAAAAATATATTGACTTATTTTATTTTATTTTTTAACTTATAATTTTTAATCTTAATAATTTTCTCTTTTAAATATTATCCTACGGTAGCTATGTATAGGTTTAATACCGTTTAGTTTATATTGTTTGGTTTGGAGATAAAGAAAAAAATTACAAAAGTTAAAATAAAAATATTAAAATTTACTATGCATAACAAATTCTCTAAATTTAAATTTTACATCTATATAAATTTAAACTTTCTAATTCAAGTAAATTCTAGTGAATAATAGTATAAAAAAATTGAAATAATATATATATGTATGTATGTATGTATGTATGTATATATATATTAGTTTCTCTTAATTTTAATCTTTATAATTAAAATTTTAATTTCTAATGCAATTTTTGAATTATAAATATTATTAAACTCATTCGAATGTGACTACCTTTTCAAATCATTTTTTTTTTTTTAAAAAAAAAAATTATATTAATTTTGAGTGGAGAAGACAACAGATAACACAACAAAATATATAAATATTTATTTTTATATTTCTTTTCATTTTTTATTTATAATTAAATTTCTATTTTTTAAAACAATAAGTTTCTAGTTTATAAACCAATTAATAAGTTATAATAATAATTCAATTCAGTAACAATTATAAAAGTTAAATTAGAGAGAAAAAAAAAGGTTAAAGTTAGAAAAATGCAAAAAAAAAAAGGAGCCAAGAATTGGATGAGAGTTTGATATAGAGTATGATAGGGTTTAAAAAGAAGTTTAATGGGATGCTTGATGCGAAATTATGAGTATTTTCTTTATACTAAAAACAAACAAGAAGACTTTCCTTTCTTAAAAGAACATTCCTTAGATGGTGTTTGGCTACAAGTAGATCATGCTGGGCAATATAATATGGTAAAGATTTTGGAGGATGGTATACAAATAAAAAAAACTAGTATTTGAAGTGCAAGTATGACTCGTGAGTATACTAGAATTCAATGTTTAAGGTGCAGATATAGATGTATTCAAAATTGGGGTTTTGCTGTAAGTATGATAGAGAGTACTATAAATCAATGTGTTGAAGTGCATATGTTATATAAGTTGGAGCAAAGTATCTAATGCAAATAACGTTAGTTATAAAAAGTTGCAAATTAATCTCTATGATAAACCATAGTATCTGAGTGGATAAAGCATTAGTTTAGCGTGCCCGAAGTCCAAAGTTCAAGCCTCCCTCAGAGCAAATCTTACTTTTTTTTCATAATAAATAAGCAAGAAAATTAAATTAAAACATACAGAAAAAAAAAAAAAAAAAAAGGGCAATCGGGCAAGGCCTACTCAAGCAGAGAAGTAGACGCGAGCCTCATACCCAGTCCCCGAAAAAAAGCATGAGCCTCCAACTTCAACCACACTAGGCCACACCCAGGGGCCAAATTGGCCTTTAGAGACATAAAGTTATAAGTACACAATATATGATGCAATTCTATATAAAATTCGAAGCAACTAATTATCATATTTAGGATAAATCATAAGAGTTAGTCTCTACACTTTGAAGAAAGTTAGAGTTTAATCCGCATGATTTAAAAAACTAAAATTTAGTCCACATGATTTAATGAAAATTAAAATTTAATCTTATGGTTCTAAAAACTAGGATTTAGTTTGTATATTCTGATAAAAGTTAAAATGTGATTTTTGTCTGTTCTCATTATGTTAAAATTAAGCAATTGAAAGTTAATTATGCTTTCAAATAACTCGTGATTGTGGGATTGAACTAGATTACTACCAAACATTGAATGAAACTCGTACACCAAATTGTTAATTTTAACTTATTTTTCAAATGATAAAAGCCACAATTATAATTTATTCTTATATTTATATTGAAATAATATAGGATGATTAATATCCAGAGACACGTGCTTCATCCTAATCCGTCCATTGAGAATCTCCAAGATCTAAGCAATGTGGCAAGGCTCGAGTTCCAAGAAAATTTTTAGCTTCCAGAAACTTCCCGCTTATAATCTTGTGGCTTCAAAAGACGGATCAAAAAACGCGGTCCCGATACCTCCACGTGTCCATCCACCACGTCGATATCCAACGTGGCACACGCTGAATGATAAGCCAAATTCATTTAAAATTAATTTCTACTTTTATTATTCAATTTCTTTTGGTCTCGTTAATGGCCGAATTTCCGTAAACAGAGAGAAAAAAAAGCTTCCGTTTAATTATGCAGAAATTAATCTTTTGTTTCTGAATAAAGTAAGAATTTCTCTCTGAATTTGTTATTTAGGGAGGAGAAGAAGAATGCAAACGGTGCAAAAATGGCGAAGAAAATAGATGCGTTCGTTTATATGTGGGGCTACCTTCCCGGAGCTTTGCCGGATAAATCTCTTTTGCTCTCCCCGGAGCCGGTGCGGCTTCCGGCGGCGATCGACGGTGGGGATTCGTGGAAGGAGGTCTGCGGTGGCGGTTGTGGATTCGCAATGGCGATTTCAGGTTTTTTGAAATTTGGGGCTTCATTTAAATTTAGGTCGATGAACTGTTTGTGATTTTGGTGTATTTTTTCTTTTGGGTTTTTAGAGTTGGGGAAGTTGATTACGTGGGGTGCGGCGGATGAGGAAGGTCAGATTTATTTGACTTCTGGAAAACATGGGGTAATGTGGATGTTTGGATGAAAACCCTTGTTTGATTTTGTTATTTTTTATGCTTGTTCTTGGAATTGATTTGAAATCTTGTTGGAGCTGCAACTTTGTTAAGGAGATTCCTGAGGCTTTTCCTCTCCCCAATGAGGCTTTGGTGGTGAAAGCTGGTGCTGGTTGGGCTCATTGTGTCTCAGTTACAGGTACCCTTATATTTGGTGTTTGTAAGCCTGAATTTGTAAGGGAGAGTTTCAGATGATTTGTTTTTTTCTTGAAAGATGTTGTGTTAGAAAGAAAATAGAAGAGGAAGTAACCCGAAAATAACAAGACAATGAAGAACAATTAGAACTTCCTCACTATTGTATTAGGTTTGATCCCCAAGGGGTGGCACATCGGTTGAAAACTTGGGTTTTTGAATGTCTGCTCCCCTCGAGGTCTTAGGTTCGATACTCACCTATGATATTAATTTGTAAACACCTCTCGTGTCTCCATTCCTTTGATGTCTCCTGGTGCCTGACCTAGGGATAAGCATGGTTACTTGGGTATATTGGAGCGAAGCGGTTTCAAAAAAAAAAAAAAAAAACTATTGTATTAGGTGTAAACATTTGCGCTTGTCTTGATGATTTACAACAAAAGGGTTCATCGACTATTTATAGTGTCCAAGCCTTTAAGAAGTAATACTAATATCGACTAAAGATTAAACATAACTTGCAAGATAACTCATAGTGTTAAGAGTAGGTAAAGAGCAAACTATTGAAAAACATGTATTTTTTTTATGATATTCATGAGTATCCAGGTCAGCTTGTGCGCACGTCGACTAATGTCACAGGATATATCACCGGATCCTATAACATTTAGATGTCAAGGAAACTCGTAGGAAATTAATTCTTAAGGAAGTGGCCACCAAGGATTGAACCCATCACCTTAAGCACTCCAAGACCCTCATTTACTACTTCATGATGGTTTATTGAAAAACATGTCTTAACAGTGTTGATGAAATGATAGATTATTTTGAGGATAGATACATGTTCTCTTCCAATGGAAAGAATATTTCTCTGTTTAAGAAGTTGTAGTAAATGTACAGAGACCGGTGAACTGTACACTTGGGGTTGGAGCGAGTGCATACCCTCTATGAAAACATTGCGAGATTTGGCCATTGGAGGAGGTTCGTTGATGGATTCTTCAGGGAAACAGGGTCTACCAACAACTGAGCTAGGTAATTTTCAATTTCTTGTGAAAAAACAAACTGAGAATCCATTTCCAATCGTTAACTTCACTTATGACTGAATATAATCGATTAAGGTAGATTCAATCTTTTAATACATATTCATGACACCACATTTCTTGAGTGAACTATTACTAGGTTTTGGTAGATTAATCCTTTATAAACTTGTTATAGTTGGACCTCAAGACTCGAACGGGCTAGATAGAATAGACTCCCAACTTGAGAACAAAAGGGTTGGAGAGGAGACCGTGAAACGAAGAAAAATGAATTCAGTTAAGGAAGATGCTGAAGTTTCAAGTCCAGGAGATGAGCTATTTACTGCATTACCATGTCTAGTAAATTTCGGGCCTGGAGTGAAGATTACTGCAGTTGCTGCCGGTGGACGCCACACTTTAGCTCTATCAGGTAAATCTCTGATACAAAAGCCACCCACATGACATGATTTGCAGACATAATTTTACCTTACATAGTTTTGTAGGTTATATCGAGTACGAAGCTATGGAAGATTTTTGATGTAAAGAAAAAAGACACCCTGATGCATCATTATATTAACCGAAGTTTCAGATATGGGACAGGTGTGGGGTTGGGGCCACGGAGGCGAAGGACAGTTAGGTTTGGGTACTCGGGTGAAGATGGTATCTTCCCCTCATATCATACCTTGCATTGAACTGCCTACTGCTAAAGATAGGTCTTCAGTAATTTATCAAGGATCCAAAGCTGCTCCTGGTAAAGTGCTAGGAAATTATGTGAAGGGGATTGCTTGTGGAGGTCGGCATAGCGTCGTAGTAACAGGTGAGAATGTATGATAACCATTTTGGCTTAGTCTGAAAGTTGTGAGGTTAATTAAAATACATTTAGTGGCAACAATATTATTCATTGATAATTATACAATATTTATTCATTGATAATTATACAATATTTATTCATTGATAATTAGTTTCACTCTGGTTTTATGCTTAATGTATCAGATACTGGGGCACTGCTTACTTTTGGCTGGGGACTATATGGACAGGTCTGCTTTCTTTTCATGTGTTTCGAAGTTTCTAGAGTGAGACTCGTCACAAAGATCAAATTATAGCCTATTTAATCTCTCTTTCAATACAAAGTTTTCCTAGATTAAAGTAACAATACCCTAACAGGGTGTTTGTTTTACGTAATTAACGAGCTATTACAAATGAGTTCTTTCAATTCCTCTTCAAACAATTACATCGAGCTATTGCGATCGCTCAAAATAATCACTCATTTCTAATTACTAAAAATAATCACATTTTTATTCACTCATTTCTAGCCACTTTAAATAATCATTCATTTCTAACCTCTCATTTTTTAGAGATTCATGTCTAATCATTCATTTTTATACATTCTTTAATCATTCATGTCTAACCACTCATTCTCAAAATAATCAATCATTTCAAATGAGCCATTGTTTACAACTCCTCTACAAAAACCATCATCTAAACGCGCTATTAACTGCAACCCCTATACAAATAACTACATCCAAATGAGCTATTATTAAAACTCAAATTTCTAATCACTCAAAATAACCCCCCATTTATAGTCACTCAAACGAATCACTCTACAATTACACATCCAAACACATTCTAAGAATTATACGGTTGATATGTTGTTGATTTCTTCAAAAGCAAGATATTGTTCAATTTTCTTTATATGACAAGCAAGATATTGTTAAATTTTCTTCATATGACGCCTTTTACCAATACAGTGTGGGCAAGGGAACACCAACGATCTACTGAGACCAACATGTGTGTCTTCTTTGACGGGTACCCAAGTGGAAAGCATTGCTGCCGGATTATGGCACACTGTTTGTGTTACTGCTGAAGGCCTTATCTATGTCTTTGGGGGAAACCAGTTTGGACAGTTGGGAACGGGTGCCGATCAGGGCGAGGTACTTTTTCTGTTACTCAAATCTAGTTCGATGCGTGAGCGATTCCATGAGTTTATAACTAATAATGTAATGTTAGTGTCGTAACTGGGACAAGAATGGAAGAAAGACAAAGTTAAACTGACCAACCACTTTGATTGCTTGTTGTTCTTGTTATATTTTTTTTCTGCTCAGCGAGGTTTGAAAAAAAAAAAAAAGAGTACTAACCTGACTTCATTCAATTCCTTACTGTTACAATGTAGCTAGCTCTCTTTTTAAATCAAGGAAACTTGAGAGATAAAGCCTCTTTGTCTATCTTACTCGATAACTTTTGTCATGATAAGAAACTGGTTTTCAAATGCGGGATGTTTGCTTCCATTCCCTCTACTTGGAGCTTTTACCATCAAAGAATTAGGAAAGGAAATGTAAGAGACACTGCTTTTGAAAGGGTTCTTAGTCTTGATAGATTTGTTTTTTCCTTTTTCTGTTTTAGACTATACCGAGGCTTTTGGATGCTCCAATCTTGGAAAGTAAGCGTGCAAAAAGAATTTCTTGTGGCGCTCGACACAATGCCGTACTAACAGGTATGGTACGGTATGCATATGATTTTACATTAATCCAACAAAATGAATATGGGTTGAACTGATCCCAAAACTATTGTGCTGACGTCGTATGTGTCCTTTTTCTAATCTTGTTCTTCACTAATTTCTCTCAAAGATGATGGCCAGTTATTTTCTTGGGGCTGGAATAAATATGGCCAGGTACTGAAATTTTCAAAAACTCTGCTTTGAAACATCCTCTTGCATTTGCATCGACATCTTTTTCTTCTTGCAGCTTGGTCTCGGAGATACAATCGACCGTACCATACCATCCAAGGTATCCATCAATGGATGTTTACCGAAAAATATCGTTTGCGGTTGGTGGCACACGCTCATGTTGGCTGAAGCTGAACTGTCCAATTAGTTGTTGAGAGTCGACAATGTGATGGAAGCAGAACCCTTTCGATATGGATTGCGACGACGCCTGATGATCTGGTTATTGTTTTTCTGATATCACCAAGTTCTTGAACATCATTTGTCATTGTTTGTTTAGACTCATTAGTTGAGGAGCAGTAGATATGAAACTTGCATAGTGGAAGACTTACTTTTTCAATTTTACATTATTCAGTTTTTACTGCTCTTGATATTTTCAGAAGCTTTTTAGGAATTAACATTCAGTCTTTGCAATAAGTATTTGCCTGACTTTAAGGTCTCACAATGATCATTCTCATAGTAGGAGATTTGAAGACTGGTATTGATTCCATATACAAAATCCCATTAATTTCAGATTCTGGGAGGAATTGATATTATGTTTGATAACTATATGATTTGTTTTTTTAACTCTAAGTTCATTTTTATTTGCAAATGATTCATATTTCTTCAAGATATTATTTAAATTTTAAATAAATTTCTAAATCCAAAACCAGTGAAATGACGGAAGCATATTAAAAAAAAAAAAAAGTGTTGAAAAATATAGGTAAAATATTAATTTCAAAATAAGAAAAATGATAGGTTGGGGCTTACATACTTTGATTGGGTTGAAAAATATTTGTCAACTCCCAATCGACCGGGTGAAATAATGGTTTAAACATAACTTTGATCAGAATGGGACCTTTCAATTCTCTTGCAATTTTATTTGGTATGATCAAGTAAAAAAAGGATTAATTTTGGGTGCTTGGTTGGCAAGCTTCATTATTGAGCCTTCCCTGTGAAGAAAAACCGACTTAATCTTGATGATAAAATAATGTTTAATATACAACTTGTTTCATGGGTCTTATCAAAGTTGTGAAGCATGAAAACTATGGAGTATTAGTAGGAAAGGTCTATTTTCAGATAATAACTCAAATTATTTAGCACTTAAATTAATGACTATTTTGAAAAAATTGGAGGGAAGAATATCTTAAATTTAATTTTATTAATTAACCTATTATATTATAACAAAATCAATTTAAGTATTGTTTAAATATGTAACTCCACTAACCCTAAATCTACGAGTAATATCTTCATTTAATTAACTTCTTTAAAAAATTGAATATTTTAAATCGTGAAATTAAATTTTATATCAAAATATCATATCAAACTAAATTAAAATAATTTAAATCTCAAATATCAAACACTATCATTTTATTTAGCAAGTGACTTAAAACTAGTTTCTACCACTAACTGTCATTCTCCATTTAGTATGCAATTGTAACGATGAGTTACGATGAGTTAAAAAATGCAACGATATTATCATTCTACATGGTGATACATATTTAAATGCTTCTATGCATTGTATTTATTGGTACATATTCAAAAAAATCAAAATGCATTCAATATGCGTAATAAGATAAGTACATCCAATGTGTACTACAAGCACACCAAGTTTAAATAAAATCAGATTTGAATACATATGTCAATCTATTAACATCGTATATATATGTACATCCACTTACGATACATATAGACCAACAGATAAATTCATACCATAATACATTATGTATACACTATAATATTCATACATAGACACAATATTACACGTTGCATACCTTACGCAGGTTGATGTACACAAACGTACATAAAAAATAGACACGTAATAGTACAACAAAAATCCCCTAACATGCGTTTTTTTCTTGCCACATAGCATTTTTTTTTAACTATTTTAAAGAAATTGAATTTAAAAATTTATGAAAAACCAAAATCGGTGGAAAATAGTATTCCTACAAAGTAGGAATTCTATTTGGGGAGGAAATACTTAAAATCTAATATTTTTTAAGTGTTATAACTTTTGTCGATTACATATTTTATTGGAAGAGAACGAATAATATGAAACCGTGTACAACGTACTCTTCTGGAAGAAGAACATCACATGGAAATGTTGAACATGAATTGTGAGGGCTTCACCACTAGTGTTTGAAATCAAATGCAGCTCGAGGGGGTCTCAATCAACAGTGAATTCTTCGAATGTTGATGACATGTCATCTCTAGCCACTGAAATCTAAACGTAGGCTTGGTGCGAGGAACAAAAATCATCTCTTGTAAGGGGTCTAAAGTACATTTTTTAGAAAACAAAGAAGAGAAAGGTTTAGGTAAATATAACTTCTCGTTCCTTCCCTCCAAAAAATGGAGGCTTGTCACGCGCAGCCTCCACGATAGCAAAGATAGCAAATCTGACGCGTGTCAACTGTATTTCATTTTTTTTATTCCATTTTTTAAATTCGAAATCGCATGATTTTGCATCAATACCCTAATATGTACGAGAGTGTATGTAGATATATCCAAAATATTTGGAAGAACCTTCAAATCATTGTTTTAGTTTTTTTTTTTTTTTTTTTTTTAATTTTTTAATTTTTAAAAACAATGTCCAACGTCTTTTTTTTTTCTTATGATTTCTAAAATTTTAAATCAATATAGATTTGGAGACTTAGTTACAAGAGAATTTAATTTTAAATATTTTTTTAAAAAAAGTCAAAATCAAAAGTAATGAGAGGATATAATTTTCTATTATCAACTAACTAATTAATTATTTATTTTGAAAAATAAAATTAGACATAGTCAAAATATTTTGTCATTTTCTTAACAAATTTTTTTAAATCTAGCAATTTACCTAATTGACCCAAAACTATATATATGAAATAGACACATTCACAAAATTGCATAGAAAAATAGTAGAAGATATCTCTCATAGAGTCCATTACAAGCAAATATGTAAATAGTAGTCCAATGCATGTATTAACTTGGGAAATAGTAGAAAATGACTAGATTTTAAGAAATAATTACGACCATGGCTATTTTGTATGTGAGTTTGAATCCATGGCTAAGAAAAAAAAGTTGGTGGAGAGAGAAATGTTTTTTTCCCAAAATAACCCACCTTTTAAACTAGTAAAAAAATTGTAAAACCATTGATTAAATTAAAAAAAAAAAAAAAAAAAATCTTCCACCATATCTTTGCTACAATTGACCAAAGGTAAAACAACCTAAAAAAAAAAAAGTCAAAGAAAATAAAATCCCTACTTTGTAGGGATTCTATTTGGAAACTCTTTAAATCTAACTTTTGAGACTTTTTGTATTGGTTTAGAGGTTGAGAGGTTGTTGCCTTTGTTCGTTACATAATTAGGTGCCAGTTGTTCCAAATTGAAATGGCTCGATCTCTCTCGTCTATAAACTCTCTTCGATATCAGAAATAGAATCCTATTATGAATGATCTTTATTTGATTTGAGATGTTTACCACTACCGAAGATTAAAAGCGGATTAAAAATGAAGGCTGCTGGAGAACCTTTTTTAATTTTTTATTTTCTAAAACATGTGGAAAACAATCTCCGCAAGAAGCTTAAATCTGGAAAAGAGAGAATTGATCGGAACCCTTGGATGTGGGAGTTACCAGCAACGAAAAAATCCGATCGTTCCAAGTTCTGAATGGAACTCTCTGTTAAAAAATTTAGAGAACTTTGCAGGGCTTTCAAATAGGTCTCATTTATGTCAAATTTTTCAATGGAATTTCGTGGGATTTATAGCAGCCGATTGCGTCAATCTTTGGTGTGTAAATAGGGGTGGATGAGCTATGTTTTCTTCGAGCAAATAAAAGTATTTATGTGGAACTCTGGTATTGGCGTCAATTGTTGGGCATATAAATGGGATGGATGAGTTATGTTTTCTTTGAGCAAATAAAGCTTTTTGGCAACAAGATTTTTTAGCCTTGGTGTCAATCGTTGGTGTATAAATGAGGTGGATGAGTATATTTTCTTCGAGCAAATAAACGTATTGTCGGATTTTTCACGGAACGTTGGTATCGGCGTCAATCGTTGGTGTATAAATCTGGTATCGGCGTCAATCGTCTGCGTATAAATGAAGGTGGATGGGTTATGTAACCTTCATGGCAGCCAGATTTTTCACTGAAAGCTCTAGTAACGGTGTCAATATTTGGTGTGTAAATGAGGCAGATGAGTTATTTTTTCTTCGAGCAAATAAAAGTATTTTTGGCGGACGTATTTTTCAGCGAAAGCTTAGGTATCGACATCAATCTTCCCTGTGTAAATGGAGTGGCTGGGTTATTTTTTCTTCGAGTAAATAAAAGAGCATTAAAGTCACAATTTGATCCAACAACCCATTAGGTGCTAATCCCTCCCTATTTAAATTTTTATTTAACTTCAATCACATTAACTCACATGGATATGTAAGGGTTATGGAGGAAAACGTATTGTTAGCAGTCAAGAACACTAAAATAAACCATGTAAACAAAGTTTGGATTTTGAGAAAAAAACTTATTCTAACTTTATTTACTTGATTTCTGATCGCTGTTGAATTGCCTAATATAACTAATTAACAATTTGATTGCTCAGCACACAATGATACAACATTCAACAGATATACGCAAGCATACATAGTCAATTGCAGTCAAGTGAAAAGATAAAATTATCTCCATAGGGACTGGTTTAATATCTAGATAAGTGGTACTTGAAAATTCACGTACAGAAAAGTAGAGGAAATTTTTATGGGTGCGTGAACTAACTCTACTAAGAACCAAAATTGCTAAATGTGAACATGCGATGACGATGCTATGAACATTGGCAATAGAAACATAGCGCATTCAATGCTATTAACTTCCAATAAACCAATCAGCAATAAAAAGAATGCTACAAAAGCTCACTATTAAATGCTAAAATAAGAACTCTGGAAACACAAAAAATATTCCAAATGAGATAATAGGCTCGGGTTAAGGGTCTTTTGAGTGTAATTAATATGCAACACGGGTAAGTCCATGGTGAGAAGTGAACTCCGCACAACATGTGATCAAATGCTCTTTTCCAAGATGCATTCATCCTTTCCGAATATGAGCTTCCGCATCTATATTTGAAGCTAAAGACAATGAAATGTGCACTAGCGAGGCAACTATTCCTAGCCTCCCTCTTTAACATGCAAGAGCTCTCAACATGAAAGTAATGGCCATAAGTAGTAAGTATCTAATCCCCCTCTCTTTCGAGATGAAGTGAAAGGAAACATGAATGGATGATCAGTCGAAACATGTTATTAATTAAAACACCTAACATGACTTAGCTCAACATCCCCCGCTTACCCAAGATACATGCATCACACACTCTTCCCTCAACCCTCATCTATATGGATTTAGCTCATGGTCATGCTTAAAAGAACAGAAATAGGAGATGCGAATGCTGATAACATTGCTTAGCAAAAACTTCTAGCAACGCTAATAGCAAACAAGAACAGAAAGCAATGAAAAAGTGAAACTCAATCGAAAATGCAACGAACAGAAGCTAAGAACCTAGAAACATAGCACAAAACCAAAAAGAACTTCGAAATTGCAATAACAAACGAAGGCAAGCTATGAACAAGCTTCCTTGGCTAACGACAAGTTTAGAGAAATTTATTACAGAGCAAGAAAACTACAAGGCAGGGAAACTACACCAAGAACTACAAAAAACAGTAAAGGAAAACGTCTAAAAAACGGAAACACATAAATGTGGAAATAAATGCTGCAAACACTGCTGTCTTCTCCCAGATTCCAGTAGCTCTCCAAATGCCCAAAAAATTTCATCAAAGTTCCACCCCTTTTTCTTCAAAAAAAAAAAGGCTTTATATACTCCCTTCTTCAACCAAGATCAACAGCGGAGATTCTAAGGCAAAAGGTACCTTGCTTTCCACACCCTTGTCGACCAGATCTGACACATTCTGCTCCACTGCCGATTCTGCAGAAATTTCAGTTTTTGTAGGAAACTGCTTTTCCTTGGACCGAATGCTGAAGCATTAGCTTGCTCTCTAATAGCTCATCCTAACTTTAATCCGATTCTTCTGATTAAGGAATGAGTCTAATGCTTCTAGCATTTCCAAACCCTGCGATGATAAAAAGTACTTAGCGAGAAAGAGGATTCTTGGAAATGCTATGGCGAATGCTGCAAACATTGACTTTTTGGCACAAAAACTCTAAATTATCCTATCTTTCTAATCTTTGCCTCATACCTAACATGCATTGCATTTTATGTATAATTCTCTGTCTTAAGGCTGTTCTAGCATCAAAGTGTGATAATAATGCATGATTTCTTCACTAAACACACCCTAAAAGGGGACTAAATAACTCTCTAATTGAGAGTTATCAATTTCCTAAATAATTAATTAAAAGATTTAATTGTGAATGACATGGTATTATATCATTACTTTAATTTTGTTTGAATTCCAATAGATTCTCAAGGGTAGTTAGAAAGAATCTATTTTTAAAATATTTATTGAAAAATAGGTGAAGTAGAAAGGGTACAATTGGCAATTCATTATCATTAAAAAAATATAAATAAAATTTAGAAATAAAAAGGGACATAAATTTAAACTCCAAAATTTGTTAACGATGATCTTAATTAATTTCTAAATTTTAGTCATTTGCCTAATTGACCCTATTAACTTTCACTAGTGGCCCAACTGTTATTTTAAGGTTAAAATTTAACCGAGAATTTATAAGCCTAGTGAAATCTAGAAAATAATTATAACTACGATTACTTTAAAAAAAAATAACAAATGTAGTAATTGATATTAATGAATATTGTCATATATTTTCTTTTAATACTGATATTAATGAGTAGTCATGGAATACCTGACATGCACATGCACTTACATTGCCTTTGCAGTCAATAGAGTAAGTCAATTTATGCAACAACAAACCATCCTTCACTTCTCTGTTGTCAAATTCATACTAAGATATCTAGTTGGAATTCTGAGTTTGGAATCTCATTTAAACTTGGTGAATTGTTTCTAAGCTTATTGTGGTGCTAACTGAGTTGGTGACTCTGTAGACTATCGCTCAACCACTGGATATGTTATCTTTCTCGGTAGCAATCTTATATCCTGGTCTCCAAAGAAGCAACAGATTGTCTCTCGCTCTTCCACCGAGCCAGATCAGTATCGTGCTCTAACAAATACTGCATCAAACATCTTTTGGCTTTGATAGTTACTCTGTGATCTTTGCATATTTCTACCAACTCTTCATGTTCTCTGGTGTGACAACATCTCAGCAATATCTCTTGCTAGCTAGTAATCCCGTCTTCCATACTCGCACCAAATATATTTAGATTGATTACAACATTGTTCGTGAAAAAGCTATTCCGCAAACACATAAGTTATCTCTTCCAAAGATCAGCTGGCTGACATGTTCACTAAAGCAGTGACCTCCAATGTAACTTATTTCAATTATGTACGACCAAACTCATGACACCACCTTCGTCCTAAGTTTGGGGGATATATTAAGAATATTGTTTTTTAGTTCTATTTGATTTACAAATCTTAGATATTTTATTTTAATTATACTTGATTCTAGCTTCAATCTTGTATAAAAAGCCCCTTGTATCACTTCAAAATATATAAAAATTAATAATCTTGGAAGCTCATTGTCTTTCTATACACACATATGATAAATTTGTGTGCCTGATAAGCAACAATCTAATAGAAAATTTTAATAGTAATAATTAAATATAGATGATTCTTCTGCAAATCTTGGAAACCAAAATTATAACATTAGTAACTAAATATTTATTCTTGTGCAAAATTTGGAAACCAAACTTAGAATTTAAAAAAAAAAAAAAAAAAAAAACATCTAAAAACATATTCAAAGGACGTGATACAAAAATTTCAACCTATGACATCCATGAATTGAAATTTCAAAATAATTTATATTTCTACATCTATCATTGTTATTCTAGAAACAAACTTATTTGTACATATTTTTATGTTCATTTAAAATTCTCAACACAATCTTCCTTAGGCTAAGTTTCCCAATAAATTTTAAAGTAGAAATAGTTGGTTGACTGCATAACAAAATACTTCTATGATACATAAAAATTCGGATATAATCAATAGTGAAAAATATTTATCAAATACATATCATATGGATGAGATTATATATAAAGTAAATTCATTCATCTCTGTACTATTCTCTTTTTCTTCATCTTCAAATATTGCATTATACTTATAAACTAACCATCAACATAATTGACCATTCATCCTTTTAAATATCAATACTTTTTCATCTCATAAAATTTTTCAATTTGATTTGATTTCTATTTTGAAAATTGAAAATGATTATGATAATTCATAAAGTTGGAGAGTGAGAGTATGACAAGGCCAGGCTTCTTCCATTTTTGATAATCTTCACCTAATCCTTCCCACATCCTAATTAATAATTATGTTTGTTTAAGATCATTTATGCTTTGAATTTATGCAAATTAATTCTCTTCAATGGAAATGGAAAAGGACGGCTTTGATCATTTTCAAACCGCATAATTTGAACAATGACTTCAATCTACGGCTCTTATTTCATCAATAATTTTCATTCTTGTTTTTATAAAATATGCTTTAGGGTTATTTTCCAAATGGCTTTTAGGTGTACAGCATTTTTTTTTGTGGGTGTGACAGTCTGGAATCCGAAGTATTGGGTTTTATTGCTGGCCTTATGAGGCCTTGGATGTTCCTCATGATGTATAATATTTTGGAATTTTATTTTAGTTTATTGTTCATTATAATATTGAGAATATATTAGAAAATGTGAGATTTATCACCTTGGGTACAACGGTGATTTAACTTATATCAAAGTAAAAAAAAAAAAAAAAAAAAGAAGAAGATGTTTGCTATGGGAAGGTTTCAAATGACCTAATTGTTACCATATGAGTCGATGATGCAGTTGATTATCTTGTTTGATGTTAATCAATTTCAACTTCACGATCACGAATTCGAATCCGAAAATCAGTATTTAACTCTCAAGATGAGAATAGTTGTACCCTCTATATAGAGTTTTGTTGGTATTAAAAAAAAAAGGACCTAATTGTTATAAGGTAAATTATAGATAAAAAATGCACAGCTTTTTGTTTTAAAACTTTTTCCTACTTTTACAGAAGCTTATAAACGTTTCAAAACTTATCTTAAAAAACAGTTTCAAACCTACAATAATGTTAAAAATCATTAAAATAATTAATTTTAAAAATTTATTAAAATGTTGAATGAAAAATAGGCTTGGTATTTGATAAGCAAATATCTTAGTCATCACCAACAGTGTTTGAGTCATCAACATTACTTTTTGATCTATTGTATAATATTCTAACATTTCTCTAAGGACAGTTATGCTGATTTTTAAAAAAAGAATATAGAAGTTTATTTTTCAAATAATGTTCTGCACCTTTTTTTTTTTTCCAAATAACACTCTGAATTCTAAAATATCAATATAACTATCTAAACAATCGGTCAAAGAGATAAAAGACATTAATTAATAGCTTATTTGGTGATTTAACTTAATAATATCCAATCAAGAGATCATGTATTCAAGTAGAAGAAGTTAGTTTTTGAAAACTCGAAAGGGTTGATGATATATTAATTTAGTTGATTAGTTATAATCTAAGTCAACTCTACCTAGTTCGATCTTGAAAATTAATATTTCACTCTTATCTAATTTGGGTAAGGTTTGTAAGAGAGCAATCTTCCTTTAGAAAGATAAGTAATATATCTTGACTGATTGAGTTATTAATAAGTTTAGACCCTAATTATTTCTATGCATATTTTGATACCATGACAGCTTTTTTTAGTACATTTTGATATCATGTCGGTAAACTATAATACCACATTCCCTTCCATATCTTTGTAAATAAAACATGAAATATATAGATTAAAACAAAAATGTGCAAAAAAAAAAAAAAAAAAAAAACTATTTCTAAAATTGATATGAACAGGACAATAATAGAAACAAATGAAAATAAACAAACACACACCGGCCAGCCTTGTATCTGAAGCTAAAACCAAGAAATCCCCCCAAAAAAACCCACCTTTAAAAAAAATAATAAACAAAAGAAAAGAAAAATTAATAAACAAGGAATTGGTGAGAAATTACAATGCAAATGGGTGTAGTTCGGATATACCTTTCTGTAGCTATCAAAAGAGCCAATTTTTGGCTTAATCCTTTATTTAGCGTAAAAAGCTGGACTCTTAACATCCAAACAAACCCCAAAAAATTTCACCCATTTTTCTCCTCTCTTTTATAAACCAAAGCTTTCTTCTTTTAGAGATAAAAAAAAAATGGAGGGTCTGATTCCATTTCTGTACAAAGCCATTATACAGTTCAGAAATGGCAATAATGAAGCCAATAATAATCAACCATCTTGGTGCTGTGAGTCTCCTTCTTCAGCTTCATATCAAAGACTTGCAGGTGATGATTTAGACAGTCTTTTTAATGCCGTCTCTTCTTCATCTTTGTCTTCGAGTGGCAGTGTCGTAGTCGCTTCTAGTTCTGGGATTCATTCGCCGTTGTGTAGTTTGGTTTCTAGCCGAGTTGTAACTTGAAGGCCGGAAGCATTTTTTCAACAGACGACATCAAGGAAAGTACTAAATGTTGTTATGTGTAACAGTTGTTTGGTTGATTTAAGGTTTTAGGTTTGTTGGTTTTAAGTGTGTGTGTGTGCAGAAATCTCCAAAGGGAGAACTGTGCAACCTTAAGGGTCCTGTGTATGGTGGTGGTTCTAACAAAAAAATGTTTCTTTTTCTTTTCAACCAAGTATTTTTGTTTGTTAAACAAGTTTTAAGTTTAATATATATAAATATAGTTATCGTATTTTCAATTTTAATTTGTCTCTAATTGTAGAAGACTTAGAACTTTGAGGGTATACTCCATTTGAAGTTCCATATTTGAGACCCGCTTGTGACATTAATTTGTACACATCCGCATTTGTGTCTTCACTCTTTTGATGTAACTCGGTGTTGTAGTCTAGGAACATACTAGTAGTACCTGGGCTTAGAAGAGCAAGGTTCCAAGTTCTCGAATTACCAAAAAAAATTAATTTTACATAGTTCTCTAATTTTTTTAATACACAGAGTGAGGAATAATTACTACTTTTCTTTAAGTGGATATTTGACAAAAATACTTCATTAATTGTAAGGTAAGGTTATGTACAATGCATACAATTACGATATGGAGGACAAAAATAGTTTTCCAGTTTAGATCTATAAAGAAATTTTATAATCACAAAATAGATTTGGATTTGTGAAACCAAGATGTTCCATTAGATATGCTTTGCTTTCTTCCCACAGCAAACTTGGAGATTTTGTTTTGTTGGTAAGTAGTATTGCATCATTTTTAAAATTTGAAAGTATATTGATCTATATCCACAATCATCCAAGGATTTAAAAATTCATTTATGTTACTACTAAGTCAACAACTTGATCCATATGTATAAATTTGTCTACATAAAATAATGAACAGAATATCACTTTGGGTATGTATGTATCTTTCGATGTTTTTTAACTTTTCAAATTTTGCACACATTTAAGTTTCTACTTTGTCCAATTAAAAAAGGCATAAAATATATTTTATATTTGATGTCTATTTGATCAAAGATTTCAAAATAGAAAAAATATCTAATGAGAAGTTGGGTGGCAACTCTCTCTTTCCTCTCTTAGATGGGGAAGATGAGAAGAGGGGAAGAATGAAGTGGTTAATTTGAAAAAGGGTTTTGGAGTAGTGATAGTAGGAAAATTTTATTTGGAAATTGTTGGTTTGAATAAGTAGTTGTAGGAAAATCTTGTTTGAAAAAAGTTTTTTTTGGAGGAGTAGTCGTAGGAAAATTTTGTTGGAGAAAAGTTGTTTGAATGACCGGTGTTGAGATATATCTTGAAGGGTTTAATGTCCCTACGATTAGTTAGTCGGGGGTCTCGCTGCCCGGTTAACGAGTGGGGGTGTGGGGCAACGCCCCCGATTTGTAAACGCATTCTGCATTCCGATGCACATTCCGCATTCTGTAAACGCATTCGCATTATGGTCTTTTATGTTTTTTGGGCATTTTATCTGTAATAGGGTTTAATGAGAGTATATAAACTCGAATTAAACCCTAGCCGCATGATATTGTTCATTCTGTATTTTGCCTCTCCTTAATAAAACTGTCCCCTCTCTGCCCGTGGACTAGCTAACACAACGTTAGTGAACCACGTAAATTTCTGTGTGTTGTTTCTTCTCTTCTGTGTTTTCTTATTCTTTGTTCGATTGTTGATTGCCGTTTTCATAACAACCGGTTTTATGAAAAAAGATTATTTGGAGAAGTGGTTGAAATGAATAATTAGAGTAGGGTTGGACGAGAAGTTTTTTCTACCCTAAACAAACATAAGATAAATTTTACTCCACAATCCTTTCTCTATCTTCTTCCTTATCCATGCAACTCCTAAGACTATACTTCATAGTCATAAAAACCTTGGATGATCATTTTTAAAAGTCATTGTATCGACCATCATTAAACGTTCACTATGAATTCTTCATGAAACGTGTATATAATACATCATTAATGATATCTATAATACATCAATAATGCATTATCTACGACACTAATTAGTTATAGTCAAAATATGATATATATATATATATTCTGACATTGTTATATAATCACAGTTTAATCATGTACAACAGATTATTTATGTCATTTTTCTTCCATTGATGACAATTATTAGAAGTCAATGCATTTGTTGATACAATTATTGACCGACAAAAGTGATGTTTTTAGTTTTGGCTATTGACTTCTGAGAAAGCCATGAAGATGTAAATTTAGTAGTTTATACCAAGAAGATCATCAAAGAAGATAGATTGATGGATGTTGTTGATCCTGTGATTAAAGAGAAAACGAGCAGAGTTGAAATGGAGAAAATGAAGGCATTGCATTCTTGGATAAAAAGAGGTAGAATGAGCCCATAAGAGGCAATCTCCTGGATATACTACGAAGTTTCAGGTTTGAGACCTCCAAGTGAGCATATTTTTAAAATTGTTGTTGTCTTTCAAGTCCGAATTTTGGGACAGACACTGGTGCAACCGAATATACAGTAGTGAAACTTCAATTTTCAATTATAAAAAAAATTAAGAAATGTAAGATCTAGATTCGAAAAAATAAAAATAATAAACACAAATAACAATCGCGCAAGCTTTTCGCTTCAGGATTGGAGAGACAATACACACAACAATTTCTCTAAAACACTTTCCTTTATTTCTCAATTAAACTTTCTTTATAACTCTCTACACAACTTTTCCT
>JBBMKA010000026.1:19484749-19514910 GCA_037833695.1 Sechiopsis laciniata
AACTAAATTGCATATATTCTTGAATAATTTAATTGCTCTTAAAAATTTCATTAATTTGCTTAATTTAGCCTTTTTTGAGAAAAAGTTTCATAAAGTTTTTTAAAACCCTATTCACCCCCATCTAGGGTTGTCATACCTATCCAACACTTTGTACTCGTAATACTAATAAACAATCAAAATTAAATGTCGATGTTTTGTTGTCATAGATCTAAACGCACTATCTTATATTAGAAGGGTGAGGAGTTCTCAACACTTTTAAGATATATGAACGACTTTTCTCATCGTCAATTAATTTTGAGATGAAGTCTCATACTATCTAATACTATACATGAAAAGTAATAATAATAACTTATTCACTTGAGAAAGAAATAGAGAATGAACGGAATCCAACAGCAAGAAGAGAAAGGAGAAATATAGAGATTCTAACAATTCTTCTCCATTATACTTCAATAACATTGGTTTGATGCTCATAACAAATAGTTTTTTTTAAAAAAAAAAATAATAATAATAATTTATAGGAGAACTAAGCTTGAAAGAGTGTTCAAACTTAGAAAAAATGATACCAACTGACGCAAAAGCAAAAAATACAAAGTTAGCAAAATAATAGAAATGGTAGGTAAAGGTACTATCGAAGACAACATATCATAGCAACCGCTGAAAAATAAAACTACTATTGAAACTTTTGACTAAATTATGTCTGTCAAAAGCAAAGTCATGAAAGTGTATGTCCAAACTAGATAATATCATATAAATATAGAGATTCAGATAGAGCTGTCATCCTTATCAACAACTTGAATGTAACGTTACTACTTACTACTAAAACTCGAGATACAAGTCCTAAAATCATTTCTCTATATGACACAGGTTGTTACATTTTGAAGATCTAATTAGGATTGAAATTATAGTTTGTTATTAAGAAGATCAAGGGGGGACCAACAGATACGACAGAAGGTTGGCTCCTAGGAATTTGGAAAGTGAAATTGGAAGAATCATTCTTAAGAATTCGAACCACGGCGAGACAAAAGTACTGAAATTTGTTCTTTTTTTTGTTTCCTTCAAGGAATGATATTGTTGCTCCTCTTTAGCCCATTTTCTTTCCATTGGCTTCATTCATTTCATCTTATCATTATGTTTCTTTATTTGTTTTAACACCAACTCAACAAATCATTGTTTAGGTGTCAAACAATGATTTATTGATTTATTTTATGTCTATGATTGTCTGGATAAACTTACACGAATCTTGACTTATGTCACGAGATATACTATTTGACCCTACAATATTTGAATGTTAAAGAAATTTTAGAAAATTAATTTCTAGATAAGTGTGTACCATAGATTAAACCTATCACTTATTAGTTTTATAAATCTCTCTCGACCATCGAGTGACACATACAAATCGATGTTGTTTTCTTACTTTGGTCAGGTTCATGTTTGAATTTACCTAAACAAATAATCGACCAACCTAAATATAGTTTAAATAGTTGAGTTGCACTTGATTAGTGATCTTTAAATGAAAACAAGAACCTAAATATGAAAAAGAGCTAGATTAGCGTTTTAAAAAAATGAAAACAAGAATCCCCATAAAAAAAAACGAACGATCTCAATTTAAATGTCTAGTTGTAGTTATTCGAAGAAATTTTAAAGTTTTAATAGTATGTTGAATAACATACTATTAAATCAAAAAATAATTAGACGCACTCAGCTTGGGAGTTTCGGATTAATTTGGATGTCAACGAAATTCATAAAAATTTAATTCCTAAGCGGAACACGCTTTTGGTCACTAAACTACTTCAGGATGATTGCACATTCGTAAATTACATCTATAACTTCAACATCAACTACAAAATCGAAATGTTTGTGTAATTCATATTCTAATGTTCATGGCGTTTGGTGATTTAGTTTGTAATTTATAAAATTTCAACATTTCTTCTTCTTCGATGCGTTGGGAAACCAAAATCAGTCCCCACTTGAAAACTCCAAAACTTTTCATAGTTTATGAGTCAAGAACTATCAACCATGCAGATGAATCTCTTCTACATCTGATCATAAATTATTTCTCAGCTTTCTCCATTTCAAATCAATTCCCAATCAAAGAAAATGGAAACCAATCTCATATTCCTTCTCATTTTCCTCTCATTCTTCCTCACCTGCCCAGCCAAGCGCTGCCCGAACTGCGGTCGCACGCCGGTGCCGTACCCACTGGCCACGGCACCGGATTGCGGTGACCCTCTTTACAGAGTCCGGTGCACCGCCGGTATGCTCTGGTTCGAATCCGTCAATGGGTCTTCCTATTTGATCACATCCGTCAATTCGGCCACTCAGAGGCTGATTTTCCGGCCGCCGGAGTTGAGCAAAAACGCCTGCATTTCGCCGGGTTTTGGCAGTCATGGATTTTGGCTCGACGCCGGCCATCCTTTCAGCATTACCAATAGAACCACGGTTCTGCTCTTCAATTGTTCGATTCAAGTCCTCGAAAAGAGTTGGAATTGTTCGTCTAATAGTATCTGTCACGACTTTATCCGGCGGAATCCGGCGACCATGGCGGCGTGTAAGGCTGCGCCGACGTGTTGTTGGTATAAAAGTGGTGGGTCCATTTCGGGGTTGAGGAAGGAGCGGTGTTCGGCTTATGAAAGTTTTGTGGATTTGGGTGGTTCTGTTCCGGCGAAGAAGTGGCCGGAATCTGGAGTGGAGATTCAATGGGCGCCGCCGCGAGAACCGCCGTGTCGAGTGGCTGCGGATTGCCGGAATTGGGAGAATTCTGCTTGTTTGCCGGAACCTGCAAATGTCCGCCAGAGGAGGTGTTTCTGCAAGTTGCCTTTCAAGTGGGATCCTGTTAATGGCTTGTGTTATGGCAACAGTGAGTAATTTAGCAACATTTACACTACAAAAAAAAAAAAAAGAAAAAAAAAAGTTGAAGTTGATCTAGTTTGATATCAATTTTGTTTTTATCTTTTGTTTTTTAAATTTAAGCTTTCAACGACTATTTTCAAAAGGTTGTTTTGGTATTTAAAATTTAGTTAATATTCAGGTACTGATTTAAAGAAAGATGTAACATATAGTAAAAATTTTGAATAAAAATAAGTTTATTAAATTTAAAAAACCAAAAATTAAAAATCAAAATGGTTATGAAACGAAATGTTAAAATGTGTTTGGATGAGAAGTTAGTTTAAAAAGTTATTTTGAGTAGTTAAGAAGTTGAGATTTTTGTAATAGCTCATTTGGATGTAGATTTTTTTGGAGGAGTTTGTAAAAAAAAAAACTCGTTTGGATGTGATTTTTTTGTAGAAGAGTTGAGAGATAATAGTTTATTTGAATATAAATTTGAAATGAGAAGTTATTTTGAGTTATTAAAAATGAATGATTAGAAATGAGAAGTTATTTTGAGTAGTTATAAATGAATAATTAGAAATGAATGGTTAAAAATGAGAAATTATTGTGAGTAGTTAAAAATGAGGAATTATTTTGAATAGTTACGAAACTTGTTTGGATGTAGTTTTTTTAGAAACAGTTAGTAAATGCTCAATCTAAATCCTTCCTAAATTTGACAAACAAACACCCCCTTAATACTTTGTTTTAGTGTTTGATGACATGAAATCTTTTGGTTTGATGTAGATGTGAAAATACAGAACAAGAAAACTCACAAGAAGCATAAGAAGATGCCTGCTATCCTTGGAGGTATATAAATCAGGCAAATTATGGTATTCATTGAGTGTGACAATTAGAATGAACCTGTTTAACAATGCTGCATAATATTTGTTCATCTTCAGCAATCGCGGGAGTAATCATCATGATGATTGGAGGTTCAACCGTGTTTATAGTTTTCAAAAGACATCGACAGATTCCAAACCGGAACGAACTCAAATCGAAACAAGTTCGTGAAGTTATGCTAAGCGCCAACAGCAGTGGCAAATCAGCAAGGATGTTCACCACCAAAGAGATAGCAAAGGCTACAAACAGCTTCTCAAAAGAGAACTTGCTTGGCTCTGGTGGCTATGGAGAGGTCTTCAAAGGAAGCCTAGAAGACGGAACGCTAATAGCGGTTAAGCGTGCCAAGTTGGGGTGCATGAAGGGTATCGATCAAATCCTAAACGAAGTTCGAATTCTTTGTCAGGTTAACCATCGATACCTTGTTCGTCTACTTGGATGTTGTCTCGAACTCGAGCAACCCCTGTTAATCTACGAGTACATATCAAACGGGAACCTATTCGATCACCTTCATGGGAATACAAGTTCAAGCAAATGGCCACCACTGACATTGAGTCACCGACTCTACATTGCTCATCAAACAGCGGATGGCCTTGCCTACCTACACACTTCAGCCATGCCAAGAATCTATCATCGAGACATAAAATCGAGCAATATTCTACTAGACGAGAAGTTGAATGCTAAAGTTGCCGATTTCGGGCTTTCTAGATTGGCTGTTACAGAATCAAGCCATATAACAACTGGGGCTCAGGGAACATTAGGTTATCTAGACCCAGAATATTACTTGAACTTTCAACTGACAGACAAAAGCGATGTTTATAGTTTTGGAGTCGTGATGTTAGAGCTATTGACTTCTGAGAAAGCCATTGATTTCAATAGAGAAGAAGAAGATGTAAACTTAGTAGTTTACATAAAGAAGATTATCAAAGAAGACAGATTGATGGAGGTTGTTGATCCTGTGATTAAAGAGAGAGCAAGCAGAGTTGAAATAGAGATAATGAAGGCATTAGGGTCTCTAGCAGCAGCTTGCTTGGATGAAAAGAGGCAGTTCAGACCTGCAATGAAAGAAGTTGCTGATGAGCTAGCCAATATTATTTCAATTCTTAACAGTGAGGTTCCAAATATTAACCAACTGTAAAGGTACTACTGTATGAATGCATTTTTGTCAAAGCTTTCTGTATGAAAAAAAAAAATAAAGAAAAGGCAAGAAAGCCCTCCATAGACAATGTATTACTTTGAAATTTCTAAATGGAAGGCTCTAACAGATCCAGTTTTAATTATTAGTGTTCGTCTAATTAATCTTCGTATTTCAACCCTTTGATGTATACTGGTGCTGCAGCCTAGGGACCGGCCAGTGGTATCCCGACTTTAGAGGAACGAAGCCCCAAGTTCCCGGGTTATAAAAAAAAAGTAAAAAAGTAAACTGAACAGGATCTTCTTCAATTCCAACACTAGATTCGACTCAAACTTCTATTCTAAATTCTAGTGAACTTCAATGGATCAAAAACCTTAGCATAGAAAATTGTGATTGTCCTCAAACTGCCATTAAGAGATGGAAAACTGTAAAAAGAATCCTAGGAGACATGTTTTGAGATCCTAAGTATTTGTGCAATGTCTCACGCCATATTAATTCTGATATTGCATTCCAAAAGTGTGCTATCACATTGGAGAAATTTATGGTCCTATATGACAAAGAAACTGTATTTTTTAATAGACTTGAAAGATTCTCATAGTAAAGCAGTAACATTACAGATCTTCCTCAGAAAAAGTGTTGAGACATGCCTGAACTATTCGATGCCCCACGATTATTTCGTCGCGGGTCTCGCTGCCCGGTCAACAAGCTTATCTATGAGAGTGCACTATATAAACTCTCATTTGAATTTATGCTTACGCATATAGCTTTTATATATTTAAGCTTATTTTGTAATAGGGTTTTATGAGAGTGCACTATATAAACACTCTTAAAACCTTACCTCCAGTTGAT
This sequence comes from Sechiopsis laciniata, assembly GCA_037833695.1. Lineage (NCBI taxonomy): Eukaryota > Viridiplantae > Streptophyta > Magnoliopsida > Cucurbitales > Cucurbitaceae > Sechiopsis > Sechiopsis laciniata. The sequence continues at coordinate 19,490,439 of JBBMKA010000026.1, forward strand.
TGTTCATCTGTATTTTGTTGTCTCCTAAATAAAAACGTTATCTCCTCTGCCCGTGGATGTACCTAACACATCATTAGTGAATCACGTAAATTTTGTGTGTTTCTCTCACGTTCTTCATTTTCGTTTGATTGTCATTGTCGTTTTCATAACAAAAAGCAACATCATTCCGACAACAAGGAAATCAAACGAGAGGGTTAGATAGTTGGGAACGAATAAATCATAAAAACCAGAGAAAAATGGAAGCATCTCTTCCTTCTCAAAGAACACCCTTTGTTTCATTACCAAGAGTTTGTACATGAAACATGTCAATAGCAAAAATGAATGTTATAAAAAGGAGATTATTTACAGGTGATGTTGGGAAAATACCGTAAAGACTTGCTTTTCATCAATAAAGAAAGGAAGCAAGTATGAGTTTTCTAGACTGAAGCTAATAAAATCCAGAACATGACATGTGATGACATAGCAATAAGAGCCCAGGTGATAAAAGCAAGAGCTATGGAGATCTGGAACGTGTGACAAGGAATAGTTTTAAGAGTCTTGCAGACGTCCAAATCTTTGGCGTAAAGAACAACAATCCCTGCCGATGAACTCGCAGCAGCCAGGGATAAAGTGGCTGTCACCTGCATATATTTCAGGATTTAGTCTATATTTGAACTAAAACAAACAAGTATTAACTTTTCAAAGACTAGAAGAATCAAGAAGATGCCAGAGATGTTTGTTGCTGCATGAGGTTGAAAGTCAAATGCAATACTAGTGCATTCCAAATTTTCCAAAGGGACATTAATCCACCTTACAAATAAGAATAGGTAATCTAACGAATTGTTGCTTCATATGAACAATCTCACACATGGACTAATACTGGCTTTTTTTCTTTTCTTGTTTAATATTTGTGAGTGTCCAAACCAGCTTATGCACACCTCGACTATTCTTATGAGACAAGACATCTGTCTCTATAACATTTGGTGGTCAAGGAAATTCGTAAGAAATTAATTTCCGCCTTAGATAGATAGCCACCATGGATAGAATCCACAACCTTTTGATTTTTCAAAGGCCTCTTGACCACTAGACTAACCCATAAGGGTTTATTGGCCTTGTTTTTATTATTGAAAATCAACCTATTTGAATCAATTAAAACTTCAACCTAAGGGTACAGGACACCAAAAAAGAGGGCTTCACAGTGTGTGTGTCTGGTTTGGTGAAAGGGCTTGGCTTAAAGACATATACAAAACGTTATGCAAACAAGTTAAAGTTTGAGCAGACGAGGACATTCTTGTTTCTGATTGAAGAAATATGAAAGATTAATGAGTTCATGGGATAAGGTAAATACCCAATCACCAACAACAAACAGGCTGACTAACAATGGGTTTTGAAGGTCCCTTTTTCTCCTCAAAGCATAAATATCAAGGCATGCAAGTCCAAAGCTCCAAAGCACTTGAAGGCCCATTGATGCAATCAAATAGCTGAATCGCAAATAAGAAAGATCACTGTCAATTTTATGAAGAAAAATATATAGTTTGTTTTAGTGAGATTATGAACATCATCGATGTCATTTTATTTAGTGACCGACTAAAATACTCCTAAATAAGAGAATTTGTCATCTTCCTGTAAGATCACCAAATGATGAAGAATAATCTAGAAGGGGTAATTTTGGAAAAGCACTAAGTGGGAGGTTATTTTGTTAGAAAGAGTGCTATTGTGTGGGTATAAATAACGTAGTGTAGGGAAAGTGAGAGGGAGATTTTATTTTGGAAGAAGATCTGAGGACTTTTTGGGAGAGATACCGGAGCTTTCGAACTCTCCGGATAACGACGTTTAGTTATTTTTATTCTTGTATTACTTTTTGTTATTTCCATTAATGAGAATCGCTTGCTTTGAATTGTTGAAGAAGTAAGGTATTGGATACCTTACACTTCCAAGTCCCAATAAAGGTGAAATATTCAAAACGATCATCTCATGCCAATCTCAAGTAAATTTTTGCTATTAAAGAACAAATCATTGTAATTCCCACCAATTTAGATTAGAGATGATTCTCAAATGAAACAGTCTGGAGAATTGTCAACAATAACATCTATGAGGATATGCAGGATAGTTATCTTATCTGAATACTCCAATAATTCAGCCCCTTCAATAATAGAATTATACCCTATTGGCCTATCTACCAGAATACTAAATGCAGATCAACATTGTTGGTCATGTCAAGTTTGAGGATTTAAACAATGTCTGTCGTAACTCCCACCAGCTTCGGTATGTTATAAAACTGAAACCAACTAGATTATCCAGTATCCACAGTCAAAACTCAAAAGATATTTACAAGGTCTTTGTAAGATCCCCAAACTGTCAGGAATAATCTAGAAAGGGCAGTTCGGGAAAGTACTTAGTGGATGGTTATTTTGGGTATTAGTTTATGGTTATAACTACTGTAGTATGGGAAAGAAGAGGTAGGTTTTATTTTGGGAGGATAGTCTAAGGACTTCTGAGAAGAGATACCGGAGCTCTCAAACTCTTCTAGTAACAACTTTCAGTTCATTTACTGTTCTGTTTGTAATGCTCTTTCTATTTCATATTAATAAAGATTCTGCTGCAGAGTATTAAGAGTTTATCATTAGTTTTTAGTATTCTTGTGTCCATTTATTGTTGATATTTACTTCTGAGAAAGAGTTGTAAGGTACTAGTATTGGATACCTTACAGTCTTGAATCTCTAGATAACATAAATTTGAAAATGCTTTGTTTAGAATTGTGCAGTCCTTGTGTTCCTTTCACCAATAACCAGATAACTTTAAATAAGTTGGATTAGTAAAAACACGCCTAGGACATTGCACAATTATATTACATTCATGTGTCTCTACACACTTAGAAAAACTTAATTAAGTCATTATTTCAACTTTCTTCCACTTTCCATCTTAGAATAAGAAAATTCCCGGTTATCAAAATCACCCAAATGAAGAAATGAACTTAATCGTTTATCAACTTAAAAGGAAATGCAACAAGTCTCAAAAATCAAATATAATCAATTCTCCAACTGTTATGAAAACGGCAACAACAATCATCAAAGAGTGTTAGCTACAAAATTTATGCATTTGACTGACGGTATGTTAGCTACATCCACCGGCAGAGGATAGAACTTTTTTACTAAGGAAAGTACCAATGCTGAATGTCAAATCAAAATGAGATTAGGGTTTTAAGAGAATTTATATAGTGTATTACGGAAACATAAACCTAACTACATATTTCGTCTAGGGGATATTGCCCTAGAGTCCCCACCAACTTATCACAGAATCAATTAAAAAGTGATCTTGGCACATCAAACAGTTCAAAGCATATCTCAACCTATTATCACAGAATCAATTAAAAAAAGTGAGCTAAACAAGAGATTTAAATTAAGAAACCAATCAAAAAAAAACAGGGAAAGGAAAATGGGAAATACCAAAAAGCAGTGAAGTTGGAGAAATCGAAAGCAGAAACCATAACTCCGATTGAAGCAGCTGCAAATGCCGATTGACCGATTCTCAAAGCTAGTCCAGTCTTCGTCCCCGGTCCTCCGATCAAATCCTTCATTTTAGGTTTCAATCCTCTTCACAAACGAGGACCCAATCGGAAACCCAGACGGTTGAATCTTCCGACCACCCAAATCTGATCGGAATCCGATCAATTCCAACTTCCGGCCACCCAAAACGGATCGAAATCTGAAGAAAATACACTGCAGAAACCAATTTGCTTCAAACCTTGCAATGATGTTACCAAAACTTTGAAGTTTACAGGTTTATGAGAGGATTTGAAATCGATGCGATGATCGCAAATGGGATTGCGAGATGAAGAATCAAACCCCACCAAATCGTTGGGTTGAAGAAATGAAAGATTTAGCAGATTTTGCTTCTCCTTTCATTATTTAGCAGCTTTAAACCAAATTAGCTTTTGTTAATTACTTCATTATACACGAGTAAACTTTTTTCCTGAGTGGGGCCGTCTTTTGTTGCTTTTAGTTTAGTGCTGACTCACAGTCTACGTGGATTTTTATTTGTTTACCTTTTTCAATCCTTTTTCTTTATTAAGATAGTAATTCTTTAAGAGAATTACATATTTAATCTCTAAATTAGTGATATATTTTTAATTTGGTCTCTATGGGGTGTTTGTTTGCTCAATTTATAGATGATTTAAAATGAATACTTACTGTCTACTCTTCAAAAAATTATATACAAACTAGTTATTATAACTAGTTAAAACAATTTTTCATTTTTAATCATTCATTTCTAACTGCACAAAATAACTATTAATCACTAACTACAAAAAATAACTCATTTTTAATTACTCATTTCTAATCATTTATTTCTAACTACTCAAAATAACTCATTTTTAACTACTCATTTCTAATCATTTTGTTTTAACTACTCAAAAAAACTTCTCAATTTTACTACTAAAATTAATTTATCATTTTTAATCATTTATTTCTAACTACTCAAAATAACTCATTTTTAACCATTCTTTTTTAACTACTCAAAATAACTACTAATTTCAAATCTACATTCAAACAAGCTATTGTCTCTAACTTTTCTATAAAAAAAATCATATCCAAACGATTTTTTGGTTGCTACCCTCAATTTCCAACTCTTCAAAATAACTTTTCATCCAAACACCTTTTATGTTTTAAAATCGAAGATTTTTAAACTTCCCATTTTCAATAATGCTTATTCTCTGTTTTTTAATTTACTTTTATACTTATTTTTGTTTAAAAATTAATTTACCTAGAAATTATATCAGTCATTTCATTAATATATTAAAATTTAAAATTAATCTAATCGAAAAAACTAGCTAGAGATTTACAAAGATGAAGGAGATTTTGGACTAAAGAGAAATGAGCTAATTGCACCCTGAAGGGGGAGGACATTAGAACTGCAACATATGAAATGAAGGAGAATAATGTGTACTTATTCAATAGAATGAATGAAAACATTTATATATACATACTTTACAAAGATAAAGTAGTTGGTGAATAACCAAAATAACCAACTTAAGACTTCTAATTTCAAAAGTGCCCAAATATAAACCTTAACCCTTGTATTCTAATTTCATTCACACAATTTTCACTCAAAACCCCTCACTTCTCAACCTTTTTAGGTGAGTTCTCATCCTTTTACCTATGCTCATATTTGTTATAGTGAAAATCTCATAGTTCAACCACTAACATATTTGTTGAACTAAATAGGGTTGGCTTAATTTGGTAGCATAACATAAAAGTAATACAAATTTGAATTTGATGGAGACTAGATTTACTTTTAATCAATTAAATAGATACATAAAAATTTTAAATTATTTGTTAAAAAAAACTTTTTTTTTAGTATAGTAAGCAAGCTTTTAAGTAACAACTAAACTTTACTAATAAAAAAAGTAGCTTAGCATCAATGTACACTCAATGACTAAAAGATCATGAGTTCGAATCCTTCTCTAAATATTGTAAAACTTAGATAAAAGAAAGTAATAATTAAACTTTAATTTATAATAATTTAATCTCAAAATTTCGATTTATAATAATTTAGTCTCTATTTTAAAATTTGTAAATGCTTATTTCTTGTATTCTAGTACAACTTAGGTGAAGGGGGATTACGAACACTGATTCTAGGGATTAACCCGTAACCGTGAAGTGAAAATGGATTAATATCAAACTAGATAATCAATCGCGCCATCAACCCATTTTGTAATAGTAATCTAGTTTAACACTACGATCGCATATCAAACCATAGTGGTTTGTTGGTCCTCTCGGCCAATTTATAGTAAAATAAATAAATAAATAATAATAATAATAAAACTTTGTTTTGTGTTCTAATTCTCACGCCTACTAGGCTAATTTTTTTTTTTTTTTTTTTTGAGACCTCTGACCAACTTTAATATGACACGTGGAATGGAAAAGATAATCCTATTGAGAAAAACTAGCCAAACACATGAATGTGTAGGCCGTTTATCTATGTGTCATCATTTTAAACCACAAAAACAATTACAATTTTTTCAATGCTAACCAAAATGAAGCGATATAAATATGGGGAAAATTCAATTAATGCCGTTGTCATTTCTTTGATTCATTTTCATTTTCATCTTGGAAATGGCAACTCAAATCTCATTTTTCCAGTTGAATACCGGAGCGAAGATCCCCGCCGTCGGCCTCGGAACTTGGCAGGCACCGGAAGGTCTCGTCGGTAACGCCATTTCCGCCGCCGTCAAGGTTCCCTCCTCTTCTTCTTCTTTCTTTTTGCTTCACAATGTTAATCTGCAGTAATGGCGATATCTGCTTTTCCTTACTCGTAATAGGATTCAAATAGAACTCGAGATGAAATTGAGCAGCTGTTATTGAACTGAGATTTTGTTGAGGAATATGATTTATTTTTTCTTTCTTTTGTCTGTTTTTCTAAATTCGGGAAGTGTTTGGGATGAGGTTTTAGATTATGAGTTAGTTTGAGTAGTTAGAAATTGAAATTTTTGTAATAACTAGATTTTTATGGATGATTTGCACCCAAAAACTCGTTTGAATGTAGTTTTTTTTTAGAGTAGCAAGAGATAATAACTTGTTTGAATGTGCATTTAAAATGAGGAGTTATTTTGAATAGTTGAAAATAAATGATTATAACTTAGTGATTAAAAATGAGTTATTCTGAATAATTGAAAATGAATAATTAGAAATGAGAAGTTATTTTGAGTAGTTAGTAATAAATTATTAAAAATGAGGAGTTATTTTGAGTAATTAAAAATGAGGAATTGTTTGGAGTAATTAAAATAGTTCGTTTGGATGTGATTTTTTTAGGAGTAGTTAGTAAATCCTCATTTCTAAATCTTCCATAACTTCAACAAACAAACACCCCTCAGTGTTTATTATCATTGCAGGTTGGATACCGCCATATTGATTGTGCTCAATTCTATGGCAATGAGAAGGAGGTAATTACATTGATTTCTAATTCAGTTGAAGCCATTGATTGGCTTTCTTTTACATTTGGTATTATATCTGTTTATGACTGTGGTTGATCATGATTTTCTACTGTGTACATTTTCAATTTCTTATTTAAGAATGAAATTTTGTACCAATATTCCTGGACTAACCTAGTAGATCTAGAAATTTTTTTAGTGTCTATTTCATTTATTTGCTTAGGATCTGCAATATAATCAAGACTGCTTTACCTTGTGATGCTATTTGATTACTATAGTATATATTTAGCTCTCTATATCTTGGTTGTAGCTTAAGCTTTTAGCATTTTGGTTACTCCAGAGGTGTTTGATAGTATGATATTGTTTGTGGCAGATTGGTTCAGCTCTACAAATACTTTTTCAAGATGGTGTTGTTAAACGCGAGGATTTGTGGATCACTTCGAAACTCTGGTTTGTTTCGAATTCTCTAGTTCTACTGGTCACATATTAATCGTATGAAATATTAGGGAGCTTGCCGCAAATTTCACTTTTCTGCTTATATGTAACCCTGTAATATCTATGTAATTTCCTTGCTAACTCCTTAACCATATACTTACCCTAGTTATCGATTATGATTTTATAAAAAGATTATTCAAAATGATAAAAGGACAAGAAAAAGACGGTAAGTAAAGATCATGGAGTGACCTAGTGGTCAAGAGGGCCTTGTGGAGCGAAGAGGTGATGACTTCAATCCATGGTAGTTACTTAACTAAGAATTAATTTTTTTACAGATTTCCTTGATATTCGAATGTTGTAGGGTCAAGTAGTATGTCTTGTGACATTAGTCGAGGTACGCACAATCTGGTTTAGACAGTCACAGACATAAAAAAAAGACGGCCAGTTATCTAATGGGGTCATGATCTGCAGGTGTACTGATCATGCTTCAGAAGATGTTCCTGCAGCTCTTGAAAGAACCTTGAGAGACTTGCAGCTTGATTATGTTGATCTTTACCTCGTATGTATTGCACCATTTTACTAAAAAGTTATCCATAAACTCTTTCCTGCTTTAGTTACCACCAGTTTTTTTAGTAACGTTTCGATTTAACTTTGTATTCCACGTTAAGAAAACAAGTTTGCATACATAGAAGGAGAATATATTAACAAATATTGTATAAATTATTGGTATCTCGTCAGCTTGGCTAGTGTGTAAAGCACGTTTGACGTTTATATTTGTTTCTTTGTCATTTTTATGAAGGGTTTTTTTTTTTTAATGGTGCTACTCTAACAAAATTTAATTAATTTCTCAATCGAAGATCCATTGGCCAGTTCGGTTGAAAAAGGGGTCTTCTGGCTTTGCAACCGGCGAAAACCTTGTTGCACCAGACATACCAAGCACATGGAAAGCCATGGAAGCACTCTTTGATTCCGGAAAAGCCCGAGCTATTGGTGTAAGCAATTTCTCCATCAAGAAACTTGCAGATTTACTCGAAGTAGCTCGGGTTTTTCCGGCTGTCAATCAGGTGGAATGTCACCCATCATGGCAGCAGGACAAACTACGTGAATTCTGTAATTCAAAAGGAGTTCATTTAAGTGTGAGTAGCAAAATTCTGACTGATATTCCCTTAGGAGTTCCTTATCCAATGCACACCAACTACAGTCATGGCTTCGAAATAGATGACACTTAGACTTTCAACTTGATCCAGGGATACTCTCCATTTGGTTCACCAACTTGGCTGAAGAGTGATGTTCTCCAGAACCCGATTCTTAAAGAGATTGCCGATAAACTCGGTAAGACTCCTGCAAAAGTTGCTCTTCGCTGGGGACTACAAAAGGGACATAGCGTGCTTCCAAAAAGTAGTAATGAGTCAAGGATCAAAGAGAACTTCGATGTTTTCGATTGGTCGATACCCGAAGATCTGTTGTCCAAGTTTTCTGATTTCGATCAGGTTAGTAAATGTAGTTATGTTGTTTGTTTTCTTAGAAGATAGCATGTTTCCCCATATTTTAATGATGAATGCTGTGATCCACTCTGGTCTTTCATATGAACAGGCAAGGCTACTCAGAGCAGATTTTTTTACGAATGAGAATTATGTGTACCGAACTGTCGAGGAATTATGGGATGGAGAGATCTAAAGCTGTCATCTATGTCATCTGAAGGGTAAAAGGAGCCCCTTTCGCGGTGTTTCGTTACAACAGCTGTCCGAAAATAATTGATGTTTGAATAATCATTTGTGGTTATTGCAGTTGTTTCATTCCAAATTCGGTTTTATTCTATAGTTTTTGTGTTTTTCTCTTTCTTGACCTGTGATCTAGTTTTAGAGAATGTTTGGAGCTGTTTTAGATAGACGCTGTTTTGAGACAAGAAACTTGTTTTAAACTGAATTTAATCAGTTCTAATGAACCAAAAGTAACTGATATTTAAAGCACACCTCGAAATTATACACAACAAGAAGCTGTTTCTACTCAAAATTAATTGATGATAAGAAAAATAGTCCACATTTCTTATAAAATTGGTGAAAACTCCTCACATTTTTAATGTGAGACAAGATGAGGATCTCGAACAATGTCTTCTCAAAATGATACCAATTTTGAAACATCAATTCTTAGTTAGATTTGAATTATATATTTGCTTAGGTTGAATCTAAATCTATTGATCGAATACATTCTTAGGTTTGATATGATATGGTGAATCGAATACGTGCTTGAGTTGGATCAAATATTCACACTGGGCTCTAATATCATATTAAATAATATGAGTTTCTATCACAAAATCATATTTGAGATCTTCAACTTGTCCCATATTGAAAAACGAGGAGTTTTGCTCACATTTATAAAACAAGTGAACTACTAATCTTCCATCACCAATTAGTTTTGATGTACAACCATATATTATCTAATATAGTATCAGAATTACATGTGAGTATTACCAAAGACACCACCGAATGGTTTTGAGGTAAAACCCTTTATTAAATCTAATAAAAACTAAAACACAGTTTTTAAAAACACTAGCCAAATTGTCAATCCATTATTGAATGCAACTTGAACTATTTTACCTCAATAAAGGTAGCACAAATCTGCAAGTTGACAACAAACATTGGGGATACCATTGTACTGCTACTCTCAGCCTCTGGTTTAGTAGTTCCAATCTTGTTTTGGATCAAATTCAGCAAGTTTCTACATTAAGCAAACGTTTCTTCCAAAGACTGATTATTCCTAATTGATGATTCTAGAGTCTCATATTGCTCATTCCTTTTCGTATAGTTGTTATTACATCAGGAACTGACTTATCGTTTGAATCCGAGTGGATACCCATGTATTTTGCAACATCGATCCATCGTATGTCCTTAAAATCCATAATGTGTATACATACCGAGTCCCTTGCGTCTTCCACGTTCTTAGTATCCACATTCTTGCGTATTCATGTTCTAAGGCAAGTGAGTATTCGTCGTCACGGCTATAGTAAGTGAGGCTTGCGTGATTATATCATTATTGTGCTCATATTCTTGTACACTGAGTGAGAATGCCTTGCTTACTAGCGATGATGGATCCATCAATAGTATTTGAGATCTTGAATGAGAGAATGAATCATTTTAATCTCATCAAGAACACTAACATATATTCAAACCGAATGAAGTTCTCAATTTCTATGATTCCATAACACTTGCACAACCCACATGTGCATGTTGGTCTATAGAATTGATTGTTAATCTTCAAGAAGTTATTTGTCACATAGTCCTCGATCGTATTGTTAAAGGATGCCAAGACTCTTTTAAGATTTGAAATTCTCTCGGTTCATTCCTTTTTTGAAACCTACCTTTTTATATTAGCATTAATGAGTATTGTTACATGTTTTTATATACTATTGGTATTAATATGTATTTATAATGTAATATTAAAATGTAATACTTGTATACATTTATAATTATTTTGTGAGAATAACTAGTTCACTACACTTTCCTAATAAAAAATTATGGTAGGCAACAAAAATAAATTAATACGTATCAGTTAAGTTTTTATTTTAGCTCTAAGTTCAATAATTAAAAAGGATTCTAACTTTTTTTTTTTAGATTAAAAAAGATTCTAACTTTAATTCTTTTTTAGTTCAACAGCACAATTAAGATGAGATTGAAATCCATAACTTTTCAACAAACATATATATCAATATTGTTCTTGTTTGCTATTTAAATTCAATTTTGGAAGAATAATAACGTTTGTCTTATTTAATATGCTCCCTCTTTTATATTCCAATTTGATTTATTAATAATAATAATAATAAGTTTTTGTTTTGTATTATCACGCCTGCTACAATAATATTAAGGAATAATGTCACCCCACTCATCCACTTATAAGTTAATCTCCACTACTCATCTATCTTCTTTAGTTTAGCTATGATCATTTCTATTTATGGTAAATATCCTTGTAACTTACACTATGTAGACATTATAAATTAATGTTGTGTGAAACTTTGTAAATAGACCAATTCAATAAGAATGCCTATACTTTCTTTGCATTCTCTTGTCTCTAAATATTCTTCCATTTTTCATATTTTTATACGATGCATTTCGATATCAATCTCATAATAATTTTTTGTTTGGGAAACCTACCCACGCTAATGTGACACGTAAAAGAACCGAAAAGATTGATCGTATTATTTTATGGTTTTTTTTTTTTAAAAAAAAAGAAAAGTGAAAAAGGGGGAAATTGAAAAATGGGGGTTATTTTTAAAACCTTCTTCAAAAAAGGGTAGATTCAAACTTTTTGTAAAAATAGTGTAAAAAATTTGTCAAAGGTGGAAAATGTTGAGCTGGCACCTCTTTACCCATAATGCTTTCAAGGCTGCTCTGAAAAACTGTCAGACTGTCGCACATTAAAGTTTTTTTTTTTTTTTTTTTTGTAACTTTATTTTTTTATATAATAAAATTAGGTTTTAATTGAAAATGAAGAACCCCCATTTGTCTAAGGTGAACGATCGTTATTCTCAGATATAAATATGGGAAAAATTCAATTTCCTATCAGTCATTTTCTTCATTTCATTTTCCATTTTGCTTGGAAATGGCAACTCAGATCTCATTTTACCAGTTGAATACGGGAGCGAAAATCCCTGCCGTCGGCCTCGGAACTTGGCAGGCACCGGAAAATCTCGTCGGTGACGCCATTGCCGCCGCCGTCAAGGTTCTTTAGTTTTCTTTTCCTTTCTCTTTGCTTGATAATTTTAATCAGCAGTAATGGCGATTTTTGCTTTTTCTTACTGGTAATATAATTCTCGATCTGCAAATAGAATCTGGAAGATGAATCGAGAAGTTTGTTTTTACTTGTTCTGGAAATTAGGTTAAAGTAGAATTACTAGCGTGACAAAATGAAATTGAGCAGAGCTATGATTAAACTGAAATTTTGTAGAGGAACGTGATTTTTTTCTTCTTCTTCTTTTGTCTGTTTATCAAAATTCGGTGTTTATTGGCACTGCAGGTTGGATATCGCCATATTGATTGTGCTCAAGTCTATGGCAATGAGAAGGCGGTAATTGCATCGATTTCTAATTCAGTTTAAGCGATTGCTTGGCTTTCTTTTACATTTTGTATTACATCTGTTTATGTACTGTTGTTGATCTTGATTCTTGATCATGATTTTCTACAGTGGACATTTTCAATTTCTTTCTGAAGAATGAAATTTTTTACCAATAGGCTATAGTCCTGAACTAACTTAGTAGGTGTTGATCTAGAAATTTTTTTAGTGTCAATTTCATTTGTTTGCTTAGTGTTTCAAGGATCTGCAATGTAATCTAGACTGCTACGATTAGATTCTGTTTACCTCGTGATGCTATTTGATTACGATATTATATGTTTTTACTCTCTACATTTGGTTGTAGCTTAAGCATTTAGCACTTTTGGTAACTCTAGAGGTGTTTGATGACATGATATTGTTTGTGGTTCGCAGATTGGTTCAGCTCTCCAAAAGCTTTTTCAAGATGGTGTGGTTAAACGCGAGGATTTGTGGATCACTTCGAAACACTGGTTTGTTTTCGAATTCTCTAGTTCTCCTGGTGACATATTATTCATATGAAATATTAGGGAGCTTGCCGTAAATTTCACATTTCTGCTTATATGTAACAGTGTAATATCTATGTAATCCCCTTACTAACTCCTTAACCATATACGGACCCTAGTCATCGATTATGATTTTACGAAGAGATTAAGTCAAAATGATAAAAGGATTAGAAAAGAACTGCAAGTTATCTAATGTGGTCATGATCTGCAGGTGTAATGATCATGCTTCAGAAGATGTTCCTGCAGCTCTTGACAGAACCCTGAGAAATTTGCAGCTTGATTATGCTGATCTATACCTTGTATGTATTACACCATTTTGCTAAAAAGTCATCCATACACTGAAGGAGAATATATTAACAATCTTGTATAAATTATTGTTATTATTATGAAGGGTTACTTTATTAATGGTGCTACTCTAATAAAATTTAATTTAATTTCTTCATTGAAGATCCATTGGCCAGTTCGGTTGAAAAAGGGATCTACTAGCTCTAGACCTGAAAACCATCTTGTACCAGACATACCGAGCACATGGAAAGCCATGGAAGCACTCTTTGATTCTGGAAAAGCTCGAGCTATTGGCGTGAGCAATTTCTCCTCCAAGAAACTTTCAGATTTACTCGAAGTCGCTCGAGTTCCTCCGGCTGTCAATCAGGTGGAATGTCACCCATCATGGCAGCAGGACAAACTACGTGAATTCTGTAAATCTATAGGAGTTCATCTAACTGTGAGTAGCAAAATCCTGACTGATTTTCCTTTATAAAGTGATTAGAACGAGTAATTGCATGATGAGTTATTTTGAGTGATTAGAATGGAGAGTTATTTTGAGTTATTAGAATTTGGAGTTGTAGTAGTATCTTGTTTGGATGTGGATTTTTATAGGCTATAGCTCGCTTGAATGTGGATTTTTGTTGAGAAGTTGCATACAATAGCTTGTTTGGATGTGAATTTTTGTAGAGGAATTGCAGCAATAGCTCGTTTGGATATGAATTTTTGTAAATGGATTGCAAAAATGAGTAGTTGTAATAGCTCGTTTAGATATGGGTTTTTTGATAAGTTGTAAATGCCCATCTGTAATAGCTTCTCCAAATTCAAAAACAAACACCCTCTTATTACATAATATGGGGTTCCACCTCAAAATCAATGGCAACGAGAGGAGTAACACATATATATTGTCATGAGGTCTTTACTCTTTCCGATGTGAGATCCTTAACACCCTCTCAAGATGGTGCCTCTTTTGGGCTCACTAATCTTGAATCGGATCTCAATTTTCATTTATTGGACTAAATATCCTTTTGGGTTTATGAGCTTTAATATCATATTAGATAATATGAAGTTCCACCTCAAAATCAATTGGCTATGAGGGGAGTAACCCATATCTCTTATATATATATTGTTATGAGATTTCCACTCTTTCCGATGTGGAATCCTTAATAACACTTGACTTTCAACTCATTCTAGGGGTACTCTCCATGGGTTCACCTGGGACAACTTGGGTAAAGAGTGAAGTTCTCCAGAACCCAATTCTAAAAGAGATTGGCGATAAACTCGGCAAGACTCCTGCACAAGTTGCCCTTCGCTGGGGACTACAAAAGGGTCATAGCGTGATTCCAAAAAGTACTAATGAGTCAAGGATCGAAGAGAACTTCGATATTTTCGATTGGCCCATACCCGAAGATCTGTTGGCCAAGTTTTCTGCTTTCAATCAGGTAAGTGAATGTAGTTATATTCTTGCTTGTTCTCTTAGAAGATAGCATGTTTCCTTTTAATTTAATGATCAATGCTGTGGTTGGTCCTAGCCACAAAGTTGTTATTGTATTAGTGTACTGAGATGAGATCCATTCTATTTCTTCCTTTGAGCAGGCAAAGCTAATCAGAGGAGTCTCTTTTGTGAATGAAAATTCTGTGTACCGAACTTTTGAGGAATTATGGGATGGAGAAATCTAAAGCTATCATCTTCGTAATTTGAATGGTAAAAAGAGCCCATTTCACTGCGTTTCGTTACGAGGGCTGTGTTTGGTCGGTTTTTGGTTTTTTCTTTCACCCCTAGTATCTATAGTATTATAATACACTTGGAGGACTAAACACGTGTATGAAATTGATCTGGCTCTATATGAAATTTAAAGTTTATATGCTAGAATTTGAATTCTAAATATAGAATACTGATAAATCATAAATGTTTTAAGAACCAAAATAAAAATATCTTAGGATTTAGGTTTCATTTGATAATCATTTAATTTTTTTAAAAGTAAGTTCATAAACACTGTGTTGTGTTTTGAAAACTATTAGATAACATGAGACCATTTTATCTCAAAATTAATTGGTGATGAGAAGAATAGTTCATATTTCTTATAAAGGTGGTGAGGACTCATCATCTAATGTGAGATGATCTCCAACATGCCTTCTTAAAATGATACCAATTTTGAAACACCAATCTTGAGATAGATTCGAACTATATTCGCTTAGGTTTAATCTAAATCTATTGGTTGAATGCCCGCTTAAATTTGATCTGAATTGGTGGACTGAATATCCGCTTGTGTTGGATCGAATACTCACAATAAGCTTTGATACCATATTAGATAATATGAGTTTCCATCACAAAACCATATTGAAGATCCTTGTCTTGTCCCACATTGAAAATGTGTGGAGTTCTCATCACATTTATAAGATATGTGAACTATTCCTTCATCACTAATTGATTTTGAAATAAAATTATATATTATTTAATATGGTATCAGAACTCCAAGTAGATATTTGGACTGCAAATTTGGATCTAACCTAGACAAGTATTTCTATCTACAAATATAAATCTAACCAAAAACATCACTAAATGGTTTTTGGTAAAACCCTATATTATCTAATAAAAACTAAAACAATAGTTTTTAAAAACCCTAGCCAAGTTGTCAATCCACTATTGGATGCAACTTCAACTATTTTATCTTAATAAAGTTAGCTCAAATCTGCAAGTTGACAACAAATATTGGGAGTACCCATATATTGCTGCTCTCAGCCTCTGGTTTAGTGGTTCTAATCTTGTTTTTCTTTTTTTTTTTGGTCAAATTCAGCAGGTTTCTATACTGACCAAACGTTTCTTCCAAAATCTGATTATTCCCAATTGATGATTCTGGAATCTCTTGTTGTTCATTCCCTTTCGTCTTGTTGTTATTACCTCACGAATTGCCTTGTCCTTTGAATCCTGGGATACCAGTGTATTTTGTAACATCGATCTATCGTATGTCCTTAAAATCCATAGTGTGTACACATATGGAGTACCCTGCCTCTTTCACGTCCTTTAGTATTCATGACATTCTTGTGTATTCATGTTCCGAGACAAGCGAGTATTTGTCTTCACGACAATAGCAGGTGAGGGTTGAGTAGTTGGTATCATTCTTGTGCTCATGTTCTTGTACATTGAGTGAGAATGCCTTGCTTACTGGTGGCAGTGGATCCATCAACAATATTTGAGATCTTGAATGAAAGAATGAATCATTTAATCTCATCAAGAACAATAGCAAATATTCAAACCAAATGAAGTTCTCAATTTCTCTGATTCCATAACACATGTGCATGTTGGTCTATAGGATTCCCTTAATCTTCAAGAAGTAATTTGTCACATAGTTGTTGAAGCAATGTCGAGGATCTTTTAAGATGGAAGATTCTTGGTCCATTTCTCTTCTAAAACCTATCTTTTAAGTCAAGTCATATCACTCTTGCAGAATAAGAGAAGATTATAAAATACGTTATACCTTTCGACATCGAGTTCAAGATTCAGGTGATAACAAAGTTGTTGTTTCTTGTCCATAAAGTCAATAGCTCTCCTTATTTCGACTTTGTGATTGATCCATCTATGAGCCATAACATATTTCCCATTGACAGAGTGATCAACATAGATCCGTTCCACGTAACGTAATTGTCATCACTGAGTACTTTAATCAACACAAAGTTTGTTGTATCATACTTTTGAGTTTTGATTGCACTCTATTCTTGTTGCTCCATATGAGGAGGTGGAGGAACGATTTGCGATAAATAAGAATCTCCTATTGATTTTATTTCTTCTTTGACGTCCATCTTGACGAAGAAATCTGGGTAGAGTGATTCGGATCGAAAAAGCTAGCTAAGGATTTACCAAGATGAAGGAGATTTGGGACTGAAAAGAAATACATTATTAATTGTACTCGGATACCATATTAACAGAAATCAAGGGGGAGAACTTCAAATGGCAGTATATGGCATGAAGGAGAAGAAACTTTTTTTTAGTACGCAAGAAAGTAACAACTAAGTGATAATTTAATTATTTTAAAATTGGTAAATGTTTATTTGTTGTATTTTAAAATTTGTAATTTTTTTATATGAGAATAAGTTCATAGTTAAATTAAAATAATATAAAATAAAAAATTATGGTAGGCAACCAAAATAAACTAATACCTAGATGTTAAAGTTTTTTTTAAGATTCAACTTCAATTCTTTTTTAGTTCAACAACCCAAATAAAATAAGATTAGAATTCATAATCTCTCAATATATATTTATGTCAATTGAGCTATTGTTCTTATTTGAGATCCAAATTAAATATTGAGAGAATAATAACATTTGTATTATTCAATAAATTATATAATATGCACCCGCTTTTATATTCGGCAGAAATTCCATTTATTAATAATACTAAGAGAGTTTTTTTATGAATTGAACCCATAATAAAAGCATACCTAATATTAGGGATGCAACAAAAAATAGAAAAACCAAAAAATTGAATTGAACCAATTCAATTCTATGGATCAGATTTATTTTTTTAGCACAAAGTTGCACATATGGTTTGTAATTTTAAAAAATCGGAAAATATTGGAACGATTTCAGTTTTCGTTTTAAAGAACTAATAAAAATCAAATCAAACCGAAATATATTTATTAAGTCACATAAAATCATCTTCCTTCCATCATTTAAAAGATTTCATAAAATATTGAAGATCAATCTAATTTTTTTTTATCCTTAAAATGTCAATATATTTTTCAAATAATTTTCAATAAGTTCAAAAATACTTCCGATCTTTAACAAAATTGTTGTTTATGAGAAAGATTGTTTTTTATATATTAAAAAAATAGACATTGGATCGGATCCAAAACCGAATCAATCGAAAACCGAACCATTGGTTATCTACTTTATTGGACATTGAATCAGATACATTTTTTGAAAACTAAATACATCGGTTCGGTTGTCGATTTAATACAAAACCGACAAAAATCGAACCGAAATCACCCCTACCTAAAATATTTATATATATTACGATTTCCTCAAATAATGTTATAGAATTGGGTATGGGTGTGAATAAGGGAGGTACGCATGAGCCGCCCCAAGAATCATTTGAAAAAAAGAAGTTTGTTTTGTATTCTCCGGCCTACCACACTAATGTCAACATGTGAAAAACCAAGAAAAAAAAAGGAGCATATTTTTTTGGTTTTATATGAGAAAATTTAAAAAAGAAAAGTGAACGATAATAAAAGGAGCGTTATTTGCAACAACATACCAAAACGAAGCGCTATAAATACGGGGGAAAGTCCCATTACTTCATTTCATTTTCATTTTGCTTCCTCTAAGAAATGGCAACTCAAATCTCATTTTTCCAGTTGAACACCGGAGCGAAGATCCCCGCCGTCGGCCTCGGAACCTGGCAGGCATCGGAAGGTCTCGTCGGCAACGCCGTTGCCGCCGCCGTCAAGGTTCTCTCCTTTTCTTCGCCTTCTTTCTCTTTGCTTTGTAGCTTGAATCACCAGTAATGGCGATTTTTGCCTGATTTTAGATCTGGAAATAGAATCTGAAAGATCACTCGAGAAGTTTGTGTTTGTACTTGTTGTGGAGAATGAGGTTATAGTAGAATCATAGCGAAATGGAATTGAGTATCTGTTATTGAACTTAGATTTTGTTTAGTTTTCTAAAACAGCTGAAATTTTGTTGAGGGATGTGTTTTTGTTTTTTGTTTTTTGTTCTTTTGTTCTTTTGTTTGTTTATCTAAATTTAGTGTTTATTATCACTGCAGGTTGGATATCGCCATATTGATTGTGCTCAAATCTATGGCAATGAGAAGGAGGTAATTACATCGATTTCTAATTCAGTAGAAGCGATTGATTGGCTTTCTTTTACATTTGGTGTCACATGTGTTTATGTACTGTGGTTGATCATGATTTTCTACAATGGACATTTTCAATTTCTTTTTTAAGAATGAAATTTGGTACCAATAGTCCTGGACTAGCTTACTAGGTGCTGATCTAGAAATTTTTAGTGTCTGTTTGATTTATTTTCTGTTTCGAGAGGATCTGCAATATAATCTAGACTGCTTCGATTGGATTCTGTTTACCTTGTGATGCTATTTGATTACGACATTATATATTTAACACTCTATATTTTGGACCAACAAAAACAATAGCTCAGTGGCATTAATGTGTACCTCTGAACCAAAAGATTGTGTTTGAATCCTCCAATCCTTAAGTGTTAGAACTAAAAAAAATCTCTCTATACTTTGGTTGTAGCTTAAACTTATTTTGGTTGTAGCTTAAACTTTTAGGGTGGGTAAGTATTACTTACCTACCCTTATGTAAGTATTGCTCAACCTTTATTTTTTTTGGTAACTCCAGAGGTGTTTGATGATATATTATTGCTCCTGACAGATTGGTTCAGTTCTACAAAAACTTTTTCAAGATGGTGTGGTTAAGCGCGAGGACCTGTGGATCACTTCGAAACTCTGGTTTGTTTTTTAATTCTAGTTCTACTTGTGGCATATTATTCATATGAAATATTAGGGAGCTTGCTACAATTTTCACTTTTCTGCTTTTGTAAGTGTAACAGTGTAGTATCTATGCACTTTCCTAACTAGTTATCGATCATGATTTTGATAATAAGATTTATTCATAATGAGAAAAGGATAAGAAAAGGACTGGAAGTTATCTAATCGGGTCATGATCTGCAGGTGTACTGATCATGCTTCGGAAGATGTTCCTTTAGCTCTTGACAGAACCTTGAAAGATTTGCAGCTTGATTATGTTGATCTATACCTTGTATGTATTGCAGATTATATTAACAATCTTGTATAATGTATATATTATTGGTATCTCGTCACCTTGGCTAACTTTGTATTGCTTTGTTTCTCTGTCATTTTTATCGAAAGTTATTTCAATTAATGGTGCTACTCTAACACTATTTAATTTCTTAATCGAAGATTCATTGGCCAGTTCGGAAGAAAAAGGGGTCTTCTGGCTTTGCACCCGAAAACCTTGTTACACCAGACATACCAAGCACATGGAAAGCCATGGAAGCACTCTTTGATTCTGGAAAAGCCCGAGCTATTGGTGTAAGCAATTTCTCCACCAAGAAACTTGCGGATTTACTCGAAGTAGCTCGGGTTCCTCCGGCTGTCAATCAGGTGGAATGTCACCCATCATGGCAGCAGGACAAACTACGCGAATTCTGTAAATCAAAAGGAGTTCATCTAACTGTGAGTAGCAAAATCCTGACTGATTTTCCTTCAACAATTCCTTATGATAGCTGACATTTGACTTTCAACTCATTTTAGGGATACTCTCCATTGGGTTCACCTGGGACAACTTGGTTGGAGAGTGAAGTTCTCCAGAACCCAATTCTTAAAGAGGTCGCCGATAAACTCGGTAAGACTCCTGCACAAGTTGCCCTTCGCTGGGGACTACAAAAGGGTCATAGCGTTGTTCCAAAAAGTACAAATGAGTCAAGGATCAAAGAGAATTTCGATGTTTTCGATTGGTTCATACCCGAAGATCTATTGGGCAAGTTTTTTGCATTCGATCAGGTAAGTAAATATAGTTTTATTCTTGGAAGTTAGTATGTTTCCCTATAATTCCAGCCACATAGTTGTTATTGTGTTTGTGTACTGATATCCACTCTGTTCTTCATATGAACAGGCAAGGCTAATTAGAGGAGTCTTTTTTGCGAATGAGAATTATGTGTACCGAACTGTTGAGGAATTATGGGATGGAGAGATCTAAAGCTGTTATCTCCGTCGTTTGAACCGTAAAAAGAGCCCCTTTCGCTGCGTTTCGTTACAATGGTTATACGAAAAATAATTGATGTTTGAATAATATTTTGTGGGGACTTGCAGTTTCATTCTAAATCTGAAGTTTTACTCTTTGGTAATTGTCTGTGTTTTCTCCTTCTCTGTTGTGCTCTAATGTTTGGAGGCGTTTTTATAGTCGCATTTCTTTTTGCTGTTTTGAGACAAGAAACTTGTTTTAAACTTATTCAACAGTTCTTGTAACTTGTTTCTATAGAACTCAAAGTACCTGATATTTAAAAAAAAAAAAAACAAAAACATACAGACAAACTAAAAAGAATTGAAGTGTCAAACAATCTCAATCCAGATCTCTACATCCGCATGATATTGTTTGAAATAAACATTGAAATTTTATAAAAATTAAAATAAAAACTAATTGGCATGGGTTGTCCACGTTGTTGTATTGTATATATCAATTTTTTAGAATTGAGCATTGATGCCAATCAAATGTTTCTCGGATATCAAAAAATTCTTTAACATCAAAATGTTATAGGATAAGATAATATGTCTTGTGAGAATAGTCAAATATGGATACTCATATATAAAGAAAAAAAAGTCTTGCCAACATCATTATTAGTATGATAATTCTTTTTAAAATAGTTCAACATTGCCCAGAGGAAAAAAAGATTTAAGTTACTTCGACTGAGATCCCATGAAAAAAGAAGAGGTCTCACAACTTTTATAAGAAAGGTGAGTTCGTTACTTCTCTGGTTACTAATTAATTCTGAGATGAAAACACATGCTATGTAATAGTACATGACTTCGATCCAAGATTGCTGACCCGAGGACCTCACATTAGAAAAGTGAAGATGTCTTACAATCTCTATAACAAAGATGAGCTACTCCTCTAAACCATCGCTTTTAACAAACACCCAACAGTTTTAGTCTTATTTGTTGATTTTTTATTTATTTTTTAATTCAACAACATTTGGGGAGAAGGACTCGAATTCATAATTTCTTAATCATAAGACTACATTGATGTCGTTGAGCTATGACTCTTGTTGGCAAAATAAATTAATTAAGTAACTCTATCCATTCATGATTAATATCCTTATATATTTCATAACTATAGTATTATATTAGAATTGGGGGACTAAACGTATTTGAAATTGATCTGACTCTATATGAAATTTAATAAAAGTTTTTTTTTTCCTTTTAAGAATTGAATTTAATACAAGTTTATATGGTAGAATTTGAATTATAAATATAGAATATTGGATAAATGATTTAAGAACCAAAATCAAAATATCTAACCATTTAATTTTTTCAAAATTAAGTTTATAAACACTATATTTTCCTATTTAAAATCAAGTTAAAAGTTTTGAAAATTTATATAAAAAAAAAAAAAAAAAAAAAAAAGTTTCTAAAAACCCCAGCCAAACTATCAACCCACCATTGGATGCAACTTCAACTATTAATTTACCTCAATAAAGCTAGCTCAAACCAGCAAGTTGACAACCAATATTGGACCCATTCCACAACCAAATATCTAATAACACAAACACCAAACAAAAGAAGCTCCTTCAATAACCAAACAGAAACCTCAACCAATCCCCAATCAAACTGTGAATTTTATTTAATTTGGAAAGATACTTCAAAGTGGGTATTGGGCATACATCTAAAAAGAGACTAGAAAAGAAAAATCTCCAATTTAAAGCGATAATATACATAGTTCAACTAACAATCCACTTCTCGCAACCCAAAAAAAAAACAACCCAAATTTGTCGACACACGTTCGTAACTCAACTGATTAAAACATATTACATATTCGAATTTCCACCCGACATGTTGTCGATGAACTCGAGAAAAATAAAAACACAAGTTCCACACATGAGAATGCCAATAAATATTATACAAACCCACAAGGAAAACAAAAGTGTTGAATTCTTATGTTTAGCCAAAAATAAGAGAAGAGATCAAAGAAGCACCAATACTCCCAGCTGAGACAGTTGAAAGCATGGACTTCAAAATCTTCCCAGTGTTTGGCCCATGGTTTTGTTGATAATATGCAGGAGGAGGAACCACTGTTTGAGGATAAGGATATCCTTGATAATTATAAGGGTTATAAGGATAAGGATTCACGTATCCGTGATAAGCGGATGCATACGGAGGAACGGCTCCGTACTTGGGATATCCTTGATGAGGATACGGATATCCATAGCTGTAATAACCATATAAATATGGATTCATGTTTGGGACTTGAAGCTGAGAAGAAAGATAGGTAGGCTTAGGGTTTTATAGAACAGATAGAAGATAATTAGGTGTGAGAACTAGTCTTCAGTTTTGGGAATTTATTTTTAAGTTTATTTTTTTATTGAATTAAAACACTATGTTGTATATATACTTGATGTTTATTTCATTTTTAAAATTTAAAAAATATGTTTACATTATGTTATTTTTAATATTAAAGTTATCATTATTACAGTACCAATTTTGATTAAAATTAAGAAGATGTACGTTAGGTGACAATTTTCTTTGTGAGAAGGATATGGCCTAAATAATAATAATCACATATGTGGTCCCAGTATGAGTCACATTCTATTTTTCTTTCGTTATGTCCACTTAAATATTTCTTTTTTCTTTATTGTCTATTTTAATTATAGTATTTTTTTTTTTGAAATATTTCATCTATAGAAAAATTTCGTGCCCTTTTTGCATATTCCAATTCTCTCCTTCATCAGCCAACAAGAACAGTAGTTTAGCGACATGAAGTGTATTCATCATGACCCAAACTAAATAATCAATCGCGTCACCGACTCATTCGATAAATTATTATAAATCTAAATAGAAATCATGTTAAAAATCCAACATTATAAAAATGAGGAATTGTCACAATCCCCACAAAAAAAAAAAGTGAATTACTTATTTTATTAACAATTAATTTTAAAATTGGACATCATACCATTTAATAAAAGGAAGTCTCTCCTCAAAAAAAAAAAAAAAAAAAAAAAAAAAAAAAAAAAAAAAAAAGAAGTCAATACTTTTTAAGTTCATTTTATAACTCTAAATCCAGGAATGTTTTTAGAAACCAATAACAAAAACAGAGCTACCTAATGCTTTTTAAATTTTTTTTTTTTTTTAATGATACTTCATATATGTGAAATCAGAGGCATTAGTAGGAAACCTTTTCTAATTTCATCATATGATTCTACTTCATTTTTTGCAGATCAGAACACACCAATTAGGATTTAGACATAGTTTCATGATAATATAATAATTATGTTTAAAATTCTCACGCCCCCTTTTTTTTAGAATAATTCTCAGGCCCTTTTAAATGTTGAGTTTTGATTTTTTAATTCTCTAAAAAATAATTTAGATTTTGATCTCAATTTTTGCATTTAGGGGAAATATTTAGGGGATTTTGCATGTATAACAAAAAAGAGTAAAATATTTTCATCCATAACATAAAATCAAAACTAATTCATTTGTAGCAGAAAATCTAAATTGAGTTCTATCACTCGTTGAGTTCTATTGGT
>JBBMKA010000026.1:19523492-19534941 GCA_037833695.1 Sechiopsis laciniata
AAAAATTAATATAAAATAAAAATATTTCTCTCTTAAACACTAATTCCAAAAAAAAATAATAATAATAAAAGAAAACATCTCTTTCCAAAACACAAATCCAAAAAAAAAAAAAAAAAATTCTAACATATTCTCTCCAAAATATCAATTCTCAACCAAATACTTTATCTTTCGAAATCACTTCACTTCCTCTTCATTTCAACTTCCTCTCTTCTTTTCTCCCAAACTCCAAAATTCAATCACCCCTTAATGTTATGGCCAATAAAAACATAATAGTATAAGCAATCTTTTATTTTTGAATTTGATCATAAATTCAAATCTCACCTTAATTATTTTTAACTAAATAATCCTTTAATGACATGTTTATTTTGAGATAGTTTTTATTTTAATTTTTTAATTAATTCGATTTGAGATAAAGTTAGTTTGAAAGGAAATGGGTGAAACGTTCTAAGTTATCCTTGGATATCCAATAATTTAAGTCATCATCGTTTTAAGTCTTTTTTTTTTTTTTATTAACCTGTCACGTCGAATGCCTTCGTCGTATCTAAAAAAAAACCCAAAGAAAATTACAAGTCTTCTATCTCATGAAGAGAGAACAAGTCATTTGAATTGATTGGGAGAACATGTTTGTATGAAATATCTAAATCAACTATAAAGTCATTTTGAAAAAAAAGTTAAGAGACTAATTTGCTAAATGTTTAGTTTTTTGTTTTTGAAATTTAAGTTTACAATCATTTTATCTTATGTTTTTCCTATATAGATATCTACATCTTACTTATAATTTTAGAGAATAAATCAAAATTTAGAAGAAAAAAAAAGTAATCTCCAAAAGTTTGTTTTTATTTTTAAAAATTGGTTAGCATTCACATACTTTCTTAAGTAAAGATGGATACATTGTAGTTTAAATTTCAAAAACTAAATAGTCATCAAACAGTGGTCTAAATGTTCAAAATTTATCACAAATTTAGATAAATTTTATACTCGTAAACTTATAAATTACATTAATTTCGAACTCTAAACTTGTTAATTGTATCAACTAAGGGTGTGTAGATTGGGTTGGATAGAGATTTTTAAACCAACCCAAAAAATTGAGTTTGTCGCTTTTTCAACCCAACTCAATAAAAAAGACAGCACAATACAAACATTATATTTCGGGCTGGGTTTGATCATCGGGCTCATCAATATATTACAAATATAAATATCATTTCATCAAATTAGTTATACACGATATACATAAACAAAATATAATTCTAACTCATTATCATATCAATTTAATCAAATTTATATAAATATTAAATATGCAAAATATTGAATCAAAAGTCAGTCATCATCCATCATACTAGAAGATTTCAAGTATAAAACATAACAACAAATACATTCGACATCCATAAAGCAAATACATAATTAAAACCAACAAAAAATAAATAACATAATTTAACTATATATTTTTATTATACATTCTAAAGACTTAAAATATTTTTAAAAAGTAGTGAAAACAAAAATTTTAAAAATAATAATTAAATAAAATAAATATACATATATATAATTATATTATAAATAAAAAAAGTTATTTTTTAAACTTAATATTTAATTCGGTTTAATTTTAGGTCAACGCTAGACTCAATTCATGAAAATTTTATTAATTTAAACTCAATCTAAACTAAAAATGTTTTCAATCAACCCAACCTATCAAATTGAGGTAGGATTGGTTCGGATTATTGAGGTTGTTTGAACCCTCCTAATATCAACTTTAATCATAAATTTTTAACTTCATCAAATTGCACCCCAATATATACATCGATCCACCTTGATGAGGAATTCACTTTGCTGGCTCCTGAATCGTTTTAGAACAAAGAGTTTCTCGGTCTTACGCCGATGGCAGCAGACAATTAGCCCAAGATGACATTCTAATACTAAATTAATAATGGTAGCTTAAAAGGACCAAAAAGATTCAAGTAGAGAAATCTCCAATAATTACTTAATAACTTCTTTATTGTTGATTCACAATATTTTACCTAAAGAGAGTTGTGGTTTGATGGTTTCATTGTTTGATGAAAATAGAATTCAACACTATGATCACGGGAAGTTCATATTATTTAATACGAACCATAGGATAGATTTGAGGAATTGAAAGTGTTACCGTTAAAACATATGTGGAAAATTTGAAATTACTAACAATTGAGTGTGGATGATTCGAATACATGACTTCTTGATCATTATTGTATGTACACTAATGCTGCCCGAGCAGCTGCTCTTGTTGACTTTGAGAAGTAGTTAATAAATATCATTTCTAAATCCTCCTTAAATTCAACAAACAAACACCCCTAAAACGTTTAGAAATAGAAGAATAGCATTATTTTTAGAGTACCTTACAACATTTTTTGAAGTAGGAGGTTTGAAGTAAATGATATTTTGGTTAAAAATAATACTCTTCATGTCATATGCTCAATGCAATTCAAACATTTCTCCAAAATCAATTATTCTCCAAATTGGTTGCAACCAATTTACATTGGTTTGATCTCTTTACTGTTGTTTTGTGTATTATTTTCCAAAATTCTTAAGTTTGTTTTACTAACCATAAAAATTAACTGAAATAAAAAAAAAAATTGTAAATGAAAATTTAATTAGCATTAGAATTTAACACAAATAATGGTATACATCTATTTATATCTTTACTCAAAAAAAAAAAAAAAAAAATCTATTTATATCTAATAAAGAATAAAAGCTAAATATCATACAATTATCAAATCGGTTAATGGTGCAATGGTTTTATTGTTTGGTTGTAAACTAGTTTAATACCAGCATCACATATATCCCAAAAATCGGTATTTGTCCCCTTCCTCCTATGCTAAAAAAAAAAAACATACAATTATTAACTATTAATTTACAAAACAAAATTTAAAAGAAATCTTAACCATAAACAAACTCATCTATTCTCTCTCTCCAATCATACATTTTCCCTTATTTTTTTTTCTCAATTTCATGGCTTTCCCTTTTTTCTCCTTTCTCTATTTTAAATCGTCTATCTTGGATGTCTTGAAATGTAAATTTTAAATACTATGTTGTGTGAACTGTGAAGTGTATTTGTAGTGTGTTTATGACTGTTTGAAATTAAAAAAATACAATGAGACAAAATAAATTCTATGCAAATCGAAAACAATTGAAAGAAATGTAATTATGAAATATGAAAAAAAAAACATGTTATAAATGTATCAGGTAAAATATATTTTATAGTCCATAGGTTTGATATTTAGTTTCAATTTAGTCCTTATGTTTCAAAATTGATCATATTTACCTTTAACATTTTAATAATACTCACTTTTAGTTTTTAAAATAACAAAATCTTTAGCTGCATAAAATAATGTTGATTAAAATAAAGATTAAACTTATTTTAAATTTCAATATAATAATGAAAGAGTAATTTTAGTATTGATATGAATTTAATTTTTAAAAGAAAATAGGTATAAAAGTAAACTAAAAAAATAGAAGGTAAAACTATTCAATTTCGAAATATAAGAATTAAATTGAAACTAGATCTCAAACCTAGGTAGTGTTTGTTTGTCGAATTTAAAGACGATTTAGATTGAAAATTTACTAACTACTCATTGAAAAACTACATTGAAAGAAGTTATTGTAACTACTTAAAACAACTTCTAATTTATAATTACTTAAAATAACTTTTCATTTCTAACCACTCATTTCTAAGTACTCAAAATAAATCATTTTTAATCATTCATTTCTAAGTATTCATTTTTAACTACTCAAAATAACTCTTCATTTCAAACTCACGGCCTAACAAGTTATTGTCTTTCACTCATTTACAAAAAGATTACATCCAAATAAGTTTTTGTGTGCAACTGTTCGATTACATCCAAATGAGAAAATGTACTCACAATAGCTGTTGAAGCTAACACCTCATCCAAACATTACCTTTAAAATCTAAAAAGATAATTGTTTCTAAAATATTTTACAAAAAAAAAAGTTATAATTAAAATAATTAAAGTTAAAAAATTGCCAAATTCTGTTTTTTATATTCCAAAAGTGAGAACCTCACAGTATCTCCACTAAGATCGGTCGAAATCGAATCCATTACTCATTAGTTCCACTAATGGGTTCGTGCCACATAAATCTTCCTCACCGGTGGTGGTGTTCTCCAACAACGCCGCCCTTTGCCACCACTTCTTCGTTTCAAAACCCTAATTCCCTAAAATTACTTTCTCATTTTCCATCATCACTGATCCTCAATTCTCATAAGGTAACGCCTCTTTCCTCTCTGTATTCCCTTTCATGGCCGCCTGATTTTCCCAATTTCTTACTGATTTCTCTCCAATGTTTGTTTTACCATTAGTTATCGAATTTCAGAATCCGGCGCCGGAGATTTGTTGCCTCCAAAGCTCACATGGGGACGGAAGCCAAGCCAGTTTCAGATAATAGAATGCTTGTTAGTATTTACTTACTCTTTGTGTGTACAAAAGAACTGACAACCGAGTTATCTAGACTACCCATTTGGGTTAGGTCGGATTATGGTTTTCTAATTTTCATTGAGTTGGGTTGGTTCTAGTATTGACCATTTTTTGGCTTATTCAACCCAACCCAACCCAACTCTAACCAATGAATAATATGTATGTATCCACAAATGTGAGTGTGAGAAAAGAGAAACTAATTATAAGATATGTTTTTAGCCCATTAATAAATAATATGCACTAATAAAATAAATAGGTAATTTATGTTCAACTTCTTAGTTCAAGTATATCATCCATCATCTAAGTTCAAGTATATCATCCATGTTGTATTCTATTGTTTTGTTTATATATTTAAGGGTTATGAATAGAGCTATTTTATAGAATAAAGAGGACATTAACACAACTCGAGAACCCAACCTCACCTGAGATTAGGTTGCTTTAATGCATAGGTTGGACGGGTCGGAGGATTGACCAACCTAAAACTTTGGATTGGTTATAAAAATCCTCCTAAGTCAACCCAACCCGGATCATGTACACCCCTACTTACTAATGCTATCTTTCTTTACATTTTTGTGCTCTGCTCGGCTTTGTATTTATCTCAGTTTTGAAAGTTTGTTTTGGAAAATTTCCATGTATTGATCAAATTCTGCTGATTAGGATTTAGAGAAATGTGGAGATTTCGTTTTAGACAGCCGATTGGATTTATTGGATGAGTTTTATCCTTCATTTTCTCTAGTTAATTAGATAAGTGGATTTGATGGTTTTGCAGGTTTATGTTCCGCCTCATCCGTTGATCAAGCACTGGGTTTCAGTTTTGAGGAATGAACAAACTCCTTGCCCCATTTTTAGTGAGTACTCCTCCTGCATTTCTCGAGGATATATTCTGATGGTATTGTTCTGTTTATCTGTATAGCAAATATGCCACGCAGGTTGGGATATTTTTCTTAGAGTTATAATGTTTGTTTCTAGGAATTCAACTATGACTCATGATTGAAGCTCACTAGTCACTGCATGATGGGTTGTTATGGAGTCTTAGTAGTGCTTAGTCATGACTCGTGAATTGAACTTGGGAGTAGTGAGCATCGGATTCCAGTGAATAAGTCCAAACCTTTGATAAATTTGTTGAAATGGTTTTTGTTTTAGTTACTCTGGGTTATGTTTTGGTTATATTGTTATTGTTAACTTAATTCTGTTGTACCAGTAGGTCTATGTAGTCCCTGCACACATCTCAAAGTTAATGAAATTGTTTTCAGATAAATTATCATTTTTGCCCTTGTACTTTGTATTTTTGTTTGTTTGTTTTGTTTTGTTTTTTTTTTTTTTTTCATTTTGGTTCTTATACTTCAACTGTCCAATTTTAGTCCATTTACTTTCAATAAATCTAAAAATCAGTCCTTATGATAACTTGATTGTTAATTTTTCTAGAAGTAAACTATTCTCTATTAGTTTTCTCTCTAAAAATTTTAGAATTATGTTTACATTGTATTTTTATTAAAAATTGTTATTATTATTTTACTAAGTAATGTAATCGTTAGTCTGATTGCTTCTTCTTTTGTTAAAGTTGTTAATTGAACATTTTCATTTCTATGCAATGAGAAAACCTCCTGAGTTGTTTATCTGTAGGATGATCGAGTTAGTTAGTTTTGTGTTTTGAGTAGTTTGTGGACAGTTTTCCCTATAGAACTTTCTCTGTTATAGGAAATTTATGCTTTGTTTATTGCAGAAAGTGCGATGGCAGAGCTAGGGAGAATACTAATTTATGAAGCTTCAAGGGATTGGTTGGTTAGTTCTTATTATGCCACTTCGAATATTCTATTTGAGCTTTCCTAAGTAAAGGGAAACCATGAACTAAATGCTTATGATTGTTTATTGAAATCTTTGAGTTATTTTTTTTTTTAGAAAAAAATAATTTATATCATAAGTAATCTAGTCTGACGGAAATAGCACAAATCTTCAACTCTTATTGAATACTAATGTCAATTTTAGTTTATATTTGTAATTCACTTTCATATTTGTGGTTCTATCCGTATCAGCCTACTATAACGGGAGAGATACAATCACCCATGGGTGTTGCTTCAGTTGAGTTTATCGATCCAAGAGAGCCTGTGGCGGTTAGACTTTCTCTTTTCCTATTCTCCTTCTGACATAGTAACTAATGTCTATACAGTTACTGCTCCCCTCCCTATAAAACTGGATAAAGGACAACAATTCTGTTTTTTCTATTTATTTCGGCGAGATGGTTGAAGGCTTGGGTTTTGGAGGTATGCTCCCCTCAAAGTCTCAGGTTCGACACTCACATGTGACATTAATTTGTAGACACCTCCCGTGTCTTCATTCCTTTGATGTTTCTCAGTACCTGGTCTAGGGACGGGTGTGGTTGCCCGGATATAGTGGAGTGAAACTCTGATTTTCCGGTTTCCCAAAAAAAGAAAAAAAAATACTGTTTTTTCTATTTTATTTCTGTAAAATTTCTTGTATTAACATAGAATAGTTCATTTTTAATTTTGCCTTTTCAGATAATTCCCATCCTCAGAGCTGGTCTAGCTCTTGCAGAACATGCATCATCTGTACTGCCTGCAACTAAAATGTACCATCTTGGTAAGTGAAGTAATAAAATGCAGTGAACACTTACGTGTTGTAAATGTAATTATGTTTGATTGTCTTATATTTTTTAAAGGGTAAATTACCCTAGTTGACTTTGGTTCCTGGATTTTTAAAACATACCCTTTTTTGTCCTGAGTTTCCTAAAATAGGTTTTAACTCTTTAATATCCCTCTACTAAGATGGGCCCATACATCATAGGAAATTGAAACAAGAAGAAGATTGGAACTTCCAAACCTATTTTACAAAACTCAAGGACTAAAAGGATATGTTTTAAAAAGTAAAAACTCAGGGACCTGCCATCTATTACTAAAACCTTAGGGATCAAAGGGTAGTTGTCCATTTTTTAAAACAATTTATTTATTTACATTAATTTGGACCCAATTTTAATCTTTTATTTCAAATTAAGGGATAAGCAGGGACGAGGAAACTCTTCAGCCAACTATATATCTTAACAAGTAAGATATCCAAGTCATTGAAAATATTACTTTCTTACTTGCACCTGTTTGTTGGGATTTCCATGATTATTTTACTTTGTACTGTCGTCTCTGTTTTACGAGCCTAGAGTAAAGCAATACCAATTCCCTTTTTTCATTAATAAAGCTCTAGATGAGTAATAAAGCTTTGCATGCCATACAAAAGTTTTTTTTATAATTACTTTTTATTCTTTATTTTTAATTCTTCATGTGGGTAGATTTTTGAATCTCAAACTTTTTGATCGAGGATATAATGTTTTAATTAGTTTAAACAATGTACAACTTACAAGAGTTCATATTATATTGTGTTGGTTGATATAATTAAACTTACCCCAATCTATCAGCTTAGGTTTTTGGATTGATTGGTGGTTTAACATAATTCAACATGGTATCAGAGTAGGAGACCATGAGTTCGAATCCTTGCCAAGTCGTTTCCTCCCCAATTAAAATTAAATTCCACTTGTAAGACATTTCTCAAATTTCAAAACCCACAAGTGAGGGGAGTGTTGGTTGATATAATTAAATTTACCCCAATCCATCAGCTTAGGCTTTTTGATTGATTAGTGGTTTAACATAATTCAACATATTATTTTGGCAGGTTACCTGAACAATTCCCTGAAGGTTCTCGAATCTTTGTAGTTGATCCCATGCTTGCAACAGGTCAGCATTCTACTAATTAATGAAACTTTTTGTTCTCTTCCATCTTTGGATAATCATGGTTGCTTAGTTTAGTTGATGTGATAACTACCTGAGCCACCAACAATTGGCATTGTAAAGCTCATAGGATCATGTATAGTTGACATTGCAGTCTAGATTTTTTTTTTTCTTTTTTGCTTTTTTGATATCTGCAACTGTCCGGGCGAATTTGCACCACCTCATCTAATGTCATGCGACATACTACTTGATCCTACAACATTTGAATACCAAAGAAATCTGTAAGAAATTAATTTTTAAGTAGAGGGCCACCATGGATGGACATATACAAAGGCAATGCAGATTTGCAACTTATTTCTTCCGCCGTTTGGCCATTTCATGGTTATTTCTTATTTGTATTGATGGGTAGTGCTGCAATTGACCAGAAAAAACTCTGATCTGAATAATTTAATTATTATTTTTCTTTTTTGCTTGTTATCCTAGTAATTACTTCTTCCATTTTCTTAACTTTCTGAAACAATGCTGTTTTAGAATGTTATAAATTATACCATCCGTGTAACTTGCACTTGTGTGTAAAGTTAAAGCATACGTGAATCATTATTCAATATAGCGGTGAATAGCCCAGTTCTTCTATTTACTTCATAATATGTTTTTCCTGTTCAAAATCCATAATTTCAGGCGGCACAATAGTAGCAGCTCTTGACCTCTTAAAGGAACGTGGAATTAGCAACAAGCAGATAAAAGTGGTATTGAAATAAGTAGATTTCCTGCTCTTTCAAGTTAATGGGAAGTAGTAATGTATCGTAAATGTGGTCTCCAAGGGGTGGGGCAGTGGTCAAACACTTAGACTTTGAAGGTGTACTCACCTTAAGATTTCAGGTTCGAGACTTACCTGTGACATTAATTTGTAGACATCTCTCATATCTCCATTCCTTCGATGTCTTCCAGTGTTTGGCCTAAAGACAGGATTGGTTACCCCAGATATAGTGAACCTTAGCTTCGATTTCCCAGTTTCCAAAAGAAAAAGAAAGTAAAGTATCATAAATGTGACTGTGCACACCAAAACCAATGCATCATGGTTTTTCACTGCAGCAGAAGCTACCAAGGAAATTATTTTCGCCCTCGGGGATATGCATCATTTCCGACCGAACATTTGTTCTGTCGATGGAACCCTTAGAAATGCCGATGGAACTCTTCTCGTCAGCATAACCGACATATGCCGACGGAATTTTCTTCCGTTGGTGAAAACTAAATTTCTTGTATTATAACCTTAATGATGGCTATATAAAACTCTCTCGAAATCATATTCAGCTTTTAATACGCTCGTTGTGAATATCTGAATTTCCAAAGTCTGTAATATACTAAAATAGGATTGTTTGTCATATTGCAGATATCTGCAGTTGCTGCTCCTCCAGCCCTTCAAAAGCTTAGCGAGAAGTATCCAGGGTAATCATCTCTAGAATTCTATTTGATTCAATTTTAACACAAAGTCTTCAACTAATCCTTTTAGAGGTGTTTGTGATCTTCAGGCTACGCGTATACACTGGAATTATTGACCCGACTGTTAATGACAAAGGGTTTGTTATTATTACACCAAATGATTGAATCTTGATGTTTAGCAGTTAAAACTTAGGTGCAAATTTTGTTCATGGTATACAGTTTGACTAATTGAATACTTGCAGGTTTATAATTCCTGGACTAGGAGATGCTGGCGATCGCAGCTTCGGCACATGAAATCGTTTCGTCGAGTTTCAGAAATTGTCATCTCTTATTGTTGCTTGGTATTGATATTGTTAGGCGATTGTAAGATTGCTTATAATCATTGATAATTGTCGAAAACAGTAGAGGAGAATTAAGGGACAAGAGAAGGTATTTATTCTCTGGATTTTGTGTGGTATTGTATTTTAATTTACTTAATAAAAGATGAGTTCAATTAACATGCATGATGAATTGCATTTCTGTCTGATCTTCTCATTAGATTTTATCTTTAGTTTTGCTTCTTCTTTTTTTTAAAGTATTATGGTTGTTTATTTATTTATTTCTTGAAATTTAAAGCTCATCATTAATAGTAATAGTAGAAAGCATACAAATTCACTCCCAATATAGTAGGAGCAAACAAAAGAAAAAACAGATCTTAATAACTAATTTGATTCCGGTCCACATCTCGGACTGAAATCGACAACACATAGAGATTGCAAAGCAGAATTTGAATAGTAAAAGCTGAAGCCAAATGGTTTGTTAGACCTTTAAAAAACGTGTACCTTATTTTGGCCACAACCTATATGACTATGTTAACATGCTTGGTTTCTTCGTTATAAGGTTGGATAAATTCCAGGTTTGTTTGTGTACTCTTGACTTGTTAAAAATGCGCTTAGAATTGTGATAATGGTATTGTTGCTTGTCAATTGAACAAATTGTTGAAAGAATTGAAGTTCATTTCTTCCAAATTCAATCCAAAACCAGAAACCAATAAGATGAATCAACATGAAAGAAGGGAGGAGAAGAGCTAACACCGAATTTATAGTTGCGCAATTGGTTGGTTAAAGGCTTGGACTTTGAAGATATGTTTCCGTTGAACTATAAGATTTAAGACTCACTCGTGACATTAATTTGTAGAAACTCTTCAATTGTGTGTCTACTCCTCCGATGATAATAATAGGTCGGTGTACCAAAGACTTTCTAAGTTAGAATGATCATAATGTCAATATAATTTAGCTCATCATGATATCTTATCTGGTATATGGATGAAAATGAAATTGTACTGGATGAACTCTTTTTACAAAATAATTACAAATGAAAATTTTAAAAATACTTGCATATATAGTCAATTAATACATTTTAATACTATATTATAAATACTCATTAATATAATAATATGTATTATTAATATAGTATTATAAGAAAATATGTCACAACTCATTAATACCAATGACTATAGTTGCAAATTTTTTTAAAAGGTGATTATATTTGTAATTATTTTTTAAATTTGATTAATTTGATAAGTTTTCGAAGAAAAAAAAAAGAGACTTTCTTCATAAACTTTTATATTTTTATTTATTAGATCTCAATGTTTAAACTTTAAATTTGATAAACGTGTCCAATAGGTTCTTAAAATATTAACGAAAAATTATATCAATCATCCGTAAAGTAGGAGGTTTGTAAAAATTACACCCTTAATTCAATAACAAGTTCTAATGAATGTAAAGTATATAAAAATAATTGAAACTTGAAATAATAATTATATATTTTGTTTCATAA
>JBBMKA010000026.1:19535041-19564115 GCA_037833695.1 Sechiopsis laciniata
CACAAACCTACACGACTGCTCTAAAATATAAATGAGAGTCAAATACCGATTCTAAGAATCGAACCTGTGATCATGTGTTGAATCGAATTACCACAAAATAATGAAATTACTGACGCAATGTAAACTAATTTAAAACAAGTTGATAGTAATCTTTATATTATTAATAATAATTTTTTATCGTGATGTTTTTTAATAAACTCAACCTAATGTAACCAACGAGAGCAGTTGCTCAGTCACATTAGTGTACACTCAATAATCCAAAGGTCTTGGGTTCGAATCCCCCTAACCCTAATTGTTGTAATTTAAAAAAAAAATGCATAATTATTATTAATAATATAAATATTACTATCAAGTTTTTTTAAATTATTTTATACTGAATTCGTGGTCTGATAGTTTCATTGCTTGGTGGTAATCCAATTCAACACTATAATTTGATCAAATATGTATTTGACTCTCATTTATTTGAGAGTAGTAGTGTAGGTTTATGGTATCCCTTCCCCCAAATTATTTGAATAAGATCTAAAAAAATTTATTTAATGTGTTAAATTTAAAACATAAAAATTGTGTTATAAAAAATTAAATTTATTTTTGAATAATTTACGGTAATAGTAGATATTTTTAAATAAAAATATCAATCAATTTCGTAATTTAAAATATTTGATAAATATATATTAAAATATTGTGTCCAAAATTAAATAAATATATGATGATATTATGTATAAAAAAATTATATATATAATAGCCCATTGTAAGGAAAAAAAAAAAAGTTTGAAAAATAAAAGGAAATATTTTGTTAAAATTAATGTTTGACTTGGATTTATCAAAAGTTGAATTCCATGTAATATAATTTTATATGGGTGTTTGAAAAAAATGACAAAAAGACAAAAAAAGTTGACAACCACCACAAAAGGGACGAAAAAATGAATTCATTTTAACAAAATGTTTGAAAGGGAACCCATTTTGATAATAAGTTTTAAAAAAGAACTCATCTATACAGCATTTTATTTTCTTTCTGTTTTTCTTTCATATGAAATAGATTTTTTTAACAACCTTTTCAATTATGTTATTTTTATATTTTATTCCATATTTTACTTTTATATTATTTTTTTCAATTAAGCATATAATATTTTCCATAATAAATAATCATTTTAATTAATTTATAGTAAATAAAAAAATAACTTAATAAGTGAAAATATGTATAAATTATTAAACACTTTTACCATCATCTTTTTGTTTTATATATATTTAGGAAAATTGTGCTCAAGATTTAGGCAAATTTGAAAATATTTGCATTTATGATAAAAAATACAGTATGGTTAATACTTATTATACAGTATAATTTAGGATATTAATATAATATTTTGCATTATTAATACAGTATTATGCATTATTAATGCAATATTATATGTTATGTATTAATAGTACCGTATAATGAGTATTTATTATACCGTATATTTATGTTTGACTATGATTGCTATTTTTTTTTTTTTTTTGTGCCTAATATTGTAAGTACTTTTTCAATTTGGCATATTCCTAAAAAAAATCCCTATATTTTATTACTTTCTTATTTTATTTTTTTTCAACTATTTAATATTATTTATTTCCAAATTAAAGAATCAATGGTTGTAAAACACATCCTACAATATGGCACATGACACTCCTATAGAGCAATCTATCCTTTTTTTTCTTTTTGTTTATTTGAAGTTTTTTTTTTTCTTTTAATTTTTTTTCTATCAATTTTTTTGTGAATTGATATGATATATTAACATTAATTTCATTGAAAAATATTTATTTTCATGAATAAATATGTGTGGAAATTTATTTAATTGAAATCATTTAATTGGATCTTTTAACATAAATAGGAATTTCTTAAATGAAAATATTAAAGTATATATATAAATCGTTATTCATTTCTCTCTTTTTTTTTCGAAATATTTAACAACTCTTTTTGAAATTGGTAACATTCATTATATTGTACAGAATTTATAAAATATAAGTAATAAATAACAATATATTAATATTTCTTTTAAGAAAACAATTATATTAATATAATAAAAAATTTAACATGTTTAAATATTTGATGTATATTCTCAAAAAAAAAAAAAAAAAATATATATATATATATATATATATTATGCAGTTTGTATTTGATTAAACATCAATTCAACTTATTCTAAAAATATATATATATCAATTCAACTTGTGTTTAGATTAAATTGTTTTTTTATTAAAAAAAATGATCAAATTGTTTCTAATAAGTTTTGTATACACATATTAAATATTAAATGCGAAAATAACGTCTAAAATAAAATATCGATAAATTTTGAAGTTTATAAATTTCTAGATGTCAGCGTGAGAATTGATATCATATGATATTGAACCTTTAGTGAATTTGGTTCTTATGTTTTATAATACTTTAGTTCTAAATAATAAGAAATAGGGGATTTTGCATGTATAATAAAAAAAATGGTAAAATATTTTCATCTATAACACAAAATCAAAACTAATTCATTTGTAGCGGTAAATCTAAATTAAGTTTTATCATCGATAGAATTCAATCAGTGATAAAGTTCTATCACTTGTTTATTCTATCACCGATAGAATTCAATCAGTAATAGAGTTCTATCACTAGTTAATTCTATCACCGATAGAATTCAATCAATTATAGATTCATTCTATCGTTGGTTGAGTTTTACCACTAATAAAAATTATGTATTATAGATGAATTAAAAATTGTCCTCCAAATAATAATACAAATGGTAGAATTTGCTTTAGAGGGCAAATTCTCTAAGAAATATTATTTAACAAAAAATGAAAATGGTAATTTATTTTATCTATTAAATTTGTTGTTACAAGATTTAATTTTTATAAAAAATACTACAAATTTATTTATTTATTTATTTTTTTTAAAAAAACTGATTTTTTGTGGACTTCCGATTGACTAGAAAATGAAAATGGTAGCCAACAAATTCATAAAAAGATTTTGAAAATAAAAAGGAAATTAAAGAGCTTTTTCGTAAATAGACCAAATTAGAAAAGTATTTGCAAAGGTAGGTTCCAAAAAAAATATTAGCATAATTGGATTTCGTTAATTAGATTAATAAATCACTAAATTGTCAATTACAACAATACCCTCATTTATTTGGTTCTTAATTTCTTCATTTCATACCCACGATTTGGGGGTACATTTATTAGGAAAATCTATCAAAAAATAACCTATCATTTCATTTCCTTATTTCTCAAATATCTTCTCCCCATTTTCCTTTTTTTGGACCTCTCGAATTCTTGCTCATTGCTCCTAAAAACACCATGGAAGACTATCAGAATAATGTGCGTTTTAAGACACTCATACGGTCAGTTGAAGGTTCTGTTGAAGACGATTGGAAGAGAGTTGCTCCGAACCATCAAAGACATTTTAAAAAATTTCGGTTACTGACGATTGGGATGCTTGCAGAACCATTGAAGCAAAGTTGTGCAGTATTACTAACATGTCCAAACCCTACTGTAATATTTATAATTGGTATAATATACATGTATAAACAATACGGTATTGCGGAATGAAAATGTAATGTATACAATATGAGTATGGAAAATGTATTGGATATGAATAGTAAACATTAAATGTATTGTGTATAGAATGAAATATGTGAACATATAGAGTACTGTGTACACTATACAGTCTTATATATGTGTGTAAAATCAAGTATAACAATACATGAAAAACTACAGTATAAATAATATTATGGAAATTGAGGCCATAAATAATAATGTAAACATATTAGTATGGAAGATAGATTTAATATGAATAGAATGCACAGTAATTGTGTTAGGTTTTAGGGTATTAGAAAGATGAAAGAGAATAAAGATATATCGTATGGTACCATTTGAGACATATTGGATCGGGATTAAGGGGGAATGAACAATAAAATGTTGATGAAATGTAGGGATTTCAACAAAAAGCGGACAGGAAGCTTTGAATGATTGCGATGTATGGTAGCTACTGTTTGGACGGAGTATTAAATGATTGCGACAGAAGGAAACTATCGTCTGGTTAGAAAACAATGGTCGCCGAACAACTTTCAAGTTGTCGGAATGTATGGAGGATGAAGAGATTGAACTGAATCAAGACAAGGGGTGAATGACTGAAGAATGAACGTAAATCACACGTTGATAGAATAGGAATAAAGCTGTGAGAGAATTGCACAAATCCATTAAATTCATAAAATTGATTTGTCATTTAAGATGGTATGTATTTCCTACTTATGGAAAGTATAAAAAATTCATTTAGAATTTGAAATGAGAGCAATAAATGAATAAAAGCGCAAAATGATATTTATGAAAAATATTTAATTCAAAATTTAAAAAAAATAAAAAATGTAAAACAAAAATTGGTCACCTATTTTTATAAATATTTTTTAAAACTGATCTATTGAAAGACATTTATGACCATATTAAAAAAAAGTAAAAAGAAAATGAAAATGAGAATTGGAAAAGATATAACGTCAATCAAGGTATGAAAACAGAAAATTTTTAAGAAAATAAAAAAGAAAAGACATGCATCATTTTTGTAGAGGTGGTAAAAGTCAAATATAAGTATATTTGGGCTGATGTTTAGTTAATGAAATATGGGTTTGGTGGGCCGTTTTATTCAAGATTCATTTAGCTAAGGGAAATAGTAGTAAATGGCTACTTTTAAAAAAAATAATTAAGAAAATATCTTAAAAAAATAATTAAGAAAATATCTACACCTTTTAAGACTTTAAATGAGTGTCTAAATTAGAAATTGGTGAGGAAAGATAGTTAAAACATTCCCATAATACCCCAATTTAATTTCTTTTTTAAAATATATTTATTAATTACAAAACCTAATTAATCGTCATTTTATCCAAGTCAAGATTGACATACTCAAATCTATATCACTAACTAATATATTTATTTTCAATATCTTTCAATTTTTTATTGAATTTATTTAATATCTTTATCAAATTATTTTTTTATTTAAACACAAGATATCCTTCGTTTTGCACCAATAAATTGCCAAATCACGAACATGTTTTCTCCACCCCATGCATAGAATGAAAAATCACCAACCTCTCTCAACAAGAATTGCACCAAATTGCAAACTCACATATGGCACATATGGCTCTACATAATTCTCAAGAAGATCGTTACCCACATCACTGCAATTAAGTGATCGTTCATTATACTTTTGCAATTCAACATTCACGGTAAGATTCCATCCATCAAAAGTTTCAACAACCTCCTCACCATACAAGCTACCGATACAAAATTGTGCTTCTCTTCTACGGAAATATGGAAAAAAAGGGTTTCCTTAGTTTGCTTTTGTGTGGTCTTTTTTAGCATTGGTTGGGAGGTTGTTAATGACTCTACCAAAAAAGAGAAAATTGGGATTTTTTTAGCTTAGAGTGATTTTTTAGTGAAATTTCCAATTGAGGTGGACAAAAAGATTAAAAAATGAAGAGAGTCAAATTGTCAAAGTTTGAAGATGTAGAGATCCGAGCTGTCACAGTTTGAAGATGTAGAGAGCCGAATTGTCACAGTTTGAAAATGTAGAGAACCGAACTGCCACAGTTTGAAGATGTAGAGAGCCGAACTGCCACAGTTTGAAGATGTAGAGAGCCGAACTGCCACAGTTTGAAGATGTAGAGAGCCGAAATGCCACAGTTTGAAGATGTAGAGAGCCGAACTGTCAGAGTTTGAAGATGTAGAGAGCCGAATTGTTTGAAGATGGAGAGAGCTGCACTGCCACAATTCAAAGATTAAGCACAAACCACCTTCGACACTACAAGTTGTCGATCAAAACATATAGAAGAAGTCGCATGTTGTAGAGTTCACTCAAAATCTGACGGTATATATGAGTATGAGAATGAATGTAATTTTAATAATGATATTTTTTAAATTGTTTACATAAGGTTCATGATGATATTTGTAGAATTGTTCCTTAGATTTTTTAATTTTTTAGAACTAAAAAATCGTTTTGATTTGATTTGTTCTGTTTAGATTTTTTTTTTTTTTTTTTTTTTATAGTTATAGTGAATTTAGAATATAATGAATTAATAAATAAAAAAATCTAATAAATTAGAAAGGATATAATGGTCAATTACAATATAATAAATTAATTAATTCTAGATTTTAAGATTTAGACAATAATTTAAATCCTCTTAAAGT
This sequence comes from Sechiopsis laciniata, assembly GCA_037833695.1. Lineage (NCBI taxonomy): Eukaryota > Viridiplantae > Streptophyta > Magnoliopsida > Cucurbitales > Cucurbitaceae > Sechiopsis > Sechiopsis laciniata. The sequence goes on from JBBMKA010000026.1 coordinate 19,541,231, forward strand.
GTAGACATTTGATAGATATTTTCTCTAAAAGTAGCTATTTTTCTAATTGACCCTTACGGAAATAGTAATAAACGTCTAAAATTAGAAACTATTTTAAGAGAATCTCTACTCGTTTTTTAACTTTAAATTTTTGTCTAAATCAAAATTAGGCAAAAAAAGATAATATTTATATTTCCATAGTGCCCCATATTTTACATTTTTTAATATTAAAAAAATATAACAAAATAAAAACCCCTATTGTCAACCCTCTTAATTTAAGGAATAAAAAAGAAAAACATAGTTGGAAGTTCTCCTTGATTTAACGGACATATCTAACTACCAATATTTTATTTTATTATTTTTAATTATTTTTTCTCTTTATACTTTAAAAATATCTACTTCCATCAATTATTTGAATCAAATAAAGAATATCTATATCCTCCAACACTCAATTTCGACCATTGATTTTTATTTTTTTATCCTTTTATTCGTTTTGCAGCACTGTATCTGTATCTCACACTTGTCACATTCTTCAGTTGTAGATCGATCTCACTCCCACTCCCACTTTCGATTGTGATTTTGTATGTTTGTAGCATGATGATACAATTATGCACCGAGGTATTTCTTGAGTCTTTGTTGGATCTCACTTTCATTGAGCTAAGATATTCACAAGGTTTTGTTTGTTTTTTTTCGATTCTTTGTTAATGGAAGCAAAACCAATTACAATTGCTTTTAACGAAGTTTGAGACGATGTAAATGTATATTCAAATGACAACACAATATGTGTTGACATCGTCCACGGATCCAACAATATCTCAACTTTTATCCATCATCACTACATGTCTCGAATTGGACGAAAGTTCAAGTGTCTAGTCTTTTTCTTTACAAATATGGGAATAACAAAGCGAAGGGCATACCAGTAACAAAAGATAGAGGCATGGAATGAATATTTAATGGGGTTGCAAACAATGTATACACAACTAATGCATTCTGGCGGAAATCACAACAGTTTGTATTGGTACACATAGATATATAACCAGGAACAATAGGTGCAAAAAAGAGGGAACAATACATGTACGTAAACCTACATAGTAGCATACACCTACATTGCCAAGGAGATAGAGACGTGCAGTAGATGTTCAATGGGTTTGCAAACGGGTGTGTACAGTGACTGATGTGTTCCGGCTGAAATCACGACAGTATGTATTGGTACACATGAGTATATAACCAGAAAAAAAGAGAAACAATACATGTAAATAAAACTAATCGATCGCACAAGCATGTATTCAATATGGCAGCATGTGAGTTTAGTATGTTCATATCATTAATATTGCTATCATTAAATTTTTAAAAAATAACAGTAACGATTCTTTTGTTATCTTTGAAAATATTATTTAAACTTTTATGGTTTTGGTCAAAAAATTTTGTTTTAAATATAAAGATATTTTTGCATTTGGTTGTTACAAAAAAATCATTATTTAAATAATTAAAAAAATAAAAGAGATAAAATTTGGGGTATAATAATTAAAGTAGACAAATTCAATTGAGGCCCAATGGAAAAGATGGGAGGATTCTCACTAGAACCGAATGTAATTTTTGTTAATATTTTTTTGATAATTCCAAATGCGAAAGGTAGAATAGAATCTCACTGTATCTCCGCTAAGATCGCGCAAAATCAGAATCACAATTCATTTACTCCAACCAATGGCTTCCAGCCGCGTAAATCTTACTCACCGGTGTTCTTCCGGAACGCCGCTCTTCGGCTCCAATTCTTCTTCACTCCAAAACCCTAATTCTGCTCTTCAATTTCTTCCTCACTTTCCATATTCTCCTCTCAATTCCAGCAAGGTATGTAACGCCTCTTTCATCTCTGTCTCTTCCCTTTTTTGGCGATTCACCAGTCCCTTACTTGTTTCCTTTAAATGTTTGTTTTTACTATTAGTTGTCGTGTTCTAGAATTCGACACCGGAGATTTGTTCCGGTTCAAGCTCACATGACGACGGAGGCGAAGCCGGTTGCTGAGAATCGAATGCTTGTTAGTAATTCATTCATTACTATTATCTCTCACTTTTACATTTTTTGTTTTTGTTTTGCTCTATGTGACGCTTTGTATCTGGATAAGTATTGAAAAATCGTTACGAATTTCTCATTATTTCATCGAATTCTGCTGATTAGTTTTTCTTTTTATTTCGTCGGAAAATTGTATTAGACGAACTGGACTAAGTAATTAGAAATGTAGGCCAATTCTAAACTATTTGTATGTATCCATAATCATTATTATGTTTCAATACTATATTATAAATAGTCATTCTCATTCATTAATATCAGTATTAATCATCTAGGATTATAAGAAAAGTATACTACAATTCTCATTAACAATAATGACTACATTTGATGTTAATTTTTTTTCAAAGTGACCTTAATTTTAATTATTTTGTAGATTTCCCATTTTTGTTTTCTGAGATGTGGAACTTTAGTTTTAGACAGCTGATTGGATTTGTTGGAACCATTAACTTTTATTTTATTTTATTTTAATTAATTTATTAAATGGAGTCGATGAATTTACAGGTATATGTTCCTCCTCATCCGTTAATCAAGCACTGGGTTTCAGTTTTGAGGAATGAGCAAACTCCTTGCCCTATTTTTAGTGAGTATTCCTGCAATTCTTGAAGATATATCTATTTCTTATCGCATTATTCTTTTTATCTTTATAGCCAATGTAGGTCTGATTCTTTTTCTTAGAGTGTTTGTTTTTAAGGTTACTCAACTATGCAGATATTAGATAAGTAGATACTCAAATATGCAGATATTAGATAAGTTCTGTGGTAGACAGAGTATTGGAAGCTAACTAGTATGATGGGTTGTTATGGAGCCTTAGTAGTGCTTACTTAGTCATGACTCATGATTGGGATTTGAGAGTATTGAGCATAAGTGTTATGTTTTTGTGTACTGTTATTGTAAATTAATACTATTGTAAGTGACCAAGTAGGCTTGTATAGCCTCTGCCTCAAGTTAATGAAATTGCATTTTTTTAATGAGAAACTTGCATTTAGCATTATTCAAAAAATCAAGAACAGTCTAGGATCTGGAATAGAGAGATCTCCCTATTGTTGTGATTGTGTGTGTGTGTTTTTTTTTTTTGATATCCTTGACCGTTTGGGCCAACTTGCGCGTAGCTCGACTAATGAGTTTAGGGTTTAGGATGATCAAGTTAGGTAAGAGGTTTGGTTTGAGTAGTGCAGGACAGTTTTCATTGAACTTCTCTGTTTTCGTATGCCATCAAGAATTTGTAGAGGAGATTTAAGCTTTAAATATTGCAGAAAATGCGATGGCCGAGCTAGGGAGGCTTCTTATTTATGAAGCTTCAAGGGATTGGTTGGTGAGTTCTTATACCAATTTGAATATTCTATTCAAGCTTTTGCAACTAAAGTGAAACCATTAACTAAATACTTAGATATATACAAATAACCGACAAACAATCGTTTATTGAAATCATGTAGTTTATTTTTTGAATGTACGTAGTAAGAAATCTATTCTGACGGAAGAAGCAAAAATCTTCAACTCTTATCGAATAAAGTTTATATTTGTGGTACTTTCTGTATCAGCCTATTGTAACCGGGGAGATACAGTCACCCATGGGTGTTGCTTCAGTTGAATTTGTTGATCCAAGAGAGCCTGTGGCGGTAAAACTTTATTTTATTTTTTCTTCTTATTCTCCTTCTAACCCATGAATTAATGTTTATCTTCCACTTTGTTGCTGCAATCCCTACAAAAAAGATAAAAGAAAGGGACATCAATACAGTTTTTCTATTTTTATTCGGTGCATTTTCTTTTTACTTTTTCATTTTACTTTTTCCATTTTAGATAATTCCCATCCTCAGAGCTGGTCTAGCTCTTGCAGAATACGCATCATCTGTATTGCCTGCAACAAAAATGTACCATCTTGGTAAGCGAAGTAACAGAATGCAGTGAACACTAACGTGCTGTAATTTTGTTTAATTATCTTATATTTTTTAAATCAAATTATGTAGTTACATTTGCCAATTTTCATATTTTCTTTGAAATTAAGGGATAAGCAGGGACGAGAAGACTCTTCAGCCAACTATATACCTTAACAAGTAAGTTTTACAAGTCTTTGAAAATTTTACTTTCTTTCTCGGTCATTTAAAAGGCTGGCTCAATGCATTGTGTAGTCAGGCACAATAGTCTTTTGGAACCTAGGCGCAACACTCACAAAAAGGTGCACAAATATAAAAAACATAGTGTGTACAATAAAAAATGCCTTCATGGGAAGAAATAGAGCTTTAAGCAAAATATATTTATCAAACATAGATAAGGTTCTTGCTAGATCCGTTCTTAGATTGTCTTCAACTATACTAATTAGCAATACTTTCCTAATAGATCATACCAAAATTAAAGTGAGTTGAGTGACTTGTGAGAGTAGAAAAATATTGAGGCTCTGGTTGCTGGAGAAAAATAAAAACAAAGACTTGCTGTGAAAAAAAAAAAGAACTCATCAATGATGACATGGATGAAAAACTAGAGAATGTGTGACTAGAGAAATCAAAGAGTGCTCGATTCGTGGAGGAGAAAAGAAAACGAAAGTGGATGAATATTGCGATCACAGGTGGAGTGGAGACGGGAGCTGTGATTACATGAGAGGGAGAAAAGAAAAAATGTTGCTGCTAGCATGAGTTGAGGAATTTTGTTATATTATTTTCTTAAACATGAAAAAGGCAGCGTTTTTCTTAAAATTTAAAAAACAAATGATGTCGTTTTACTTGAAAGATTTTTTATTTAAAAACTAAAAGACCACGAGGCATGCGCCTTCCTTTGTGTGTCTAGGCGTGCTTTTCAAAACCCTTCTTACTTGTTACTGCGTACTTGTTGGGGTTTTATGCTTTCCCCATCTTACCGTCACCTCTTTTTTTATTTTTGGCTTAATTAAGGTTAAGCGATAACTACTCTCCCCTGTTTCACTGATATAAGCTCTGGACGAGTATTAAGGTCTTACATGTTATACCTGAGTGTTTTTTAGTTTTTAATATGTGTGAGACTTGAACTTGTAACTTTTTGATCAAAGCTAAAATGTTTTAAATGTAATTAGTTGAGCAGTGCCTACAAGAGTAATAGTTCAGTGGTATATGTATGTTTTCATGACTGAGAAGTCATGATTTCGAAGCCTCACACCACAATTATTGAACTGAAAGAAACTAGTTGAGTTGTGTACAAGAGTTCATATTGCCTTATTTGTTTTGGCAGGTTACCTGAAAAATTTCCGGAAGGTTCTCGAATCTTTGTAGTTGATCCCATGCTTGCAACTGGTCAGTATTCTACTAATTAAAGGAGCCTTTTTTCTTTTTCTTTTCCTTCTTCAGTAATCATGGTTGCTTAGTTTAGTTATGTGCATCCCATTCCCACTTAGTCCACAAGATAATCCAACAATTGGCATTGTAAAGCTCATAGGGTGTCATATATTGGTTGCCAACTTCCCACCGCAGTCTAATTCATAGCCCTAAAGGCAATGTGGATTTGCAGCTTATCTCTTTGACCAATTCACGTAATTTCTTATTTGTGTTCCTTCGTAGTGCTTCGAAGGACCAGAAAGTAATTCTGATCTGTATAATTGATTTTTTTTTTCTTTTGCCTGTTGTCCTAGTAATATCTTCATCCCCTTTCTTATTTTTAGAAACTATACTGTTTTAGAATGTTATAGCAGCATCCATGTCGCTTCTTGTGTGTAAAGTTTAAGTTTATGTTAATCATCATTCAAAACATAACCGTGAATGGTCGAGTTCTATTATCTACATTAATATGTTTTTCTGGTTGAGATCATAATTTCAGGTGGCACAATAGTGGCAGCTCTTGACCTCCTAAAGGAACGTGGAATCGGCAACAAGCAAATAAAAGTGGTACTAAAATAAGCGGATCTCTTGTGTTTTTGTCATGTTTTTGGGTAATAACCACTGTAAGTGTGATTGTTTAACCTAAAAAAATCAGGATTTGCACCGCAGTAGCAGTTGGGTGTTCGATTTTTGGTTTTGTGGAGAAGTTACAACAAATGAGCATTTACAACTCCTAAAAAAACTACATCAAAACAAGCTATTGCAACTATTCAAAATAGCTACTCATTTCTAATAATTCAAAATAACTTTTCATTTCCAAACCACTCATTTCTATAATTCCTCTATAAAATTCACATCCAAACTAGCTATTAGCTACAATTCCTCTACAAAGATCTACATCCAAACGAACTATTACCTGTAATTCCTCTACCAAATTTCACATTCAAACGAGCTATTACTACAACTTCAATTTCTAATCAAGCATACCTAAAGAATTATTGTATATCCTAAGGAATTATTGTATACTATACTCTTTGATAACTCGAAATCATATTAAGCTTTTTTAATCCGCTCACTGTGAATATCTGAAGTTCCAAGTCATTGTACACTAAAATAAGATTGTCCTATTGCAGATATCTGCTGTTGCTGCCCCTCCTGCACTTCAAAAGCTCAGTGAGAAGTTTCCAGGGTAATCAAATCACTTATTCAATTCAGTTCAATCTCAAACAAAAAGTTCAAAAGTCTTGTACTTACCATTTGATGTGGTGTTTTATGATCTTCCAGGCTACAGATATACACCGGAATTATTGACCCGACAGTTAATGATAAAGGGTTTGTTATTATTATTAGCACATGAATGATTCTAGCAGTTAAAGAAGTAGGTACAAATCTTGGTTGTGGTTGACTAATTGTAATTGGGGATGCTTGCAGGTTTATAATTCCTGGACTTGGAGATGCTGGCGATCGCAGCTTCGGCACATGAAATCATTTCATCGGCCTTCAGAAATTCTATCTCTTGTCTCGGTAATGATCTAGTTAATTATTTGGCGATTGTAAGATTGCTTATAATCTCATTGATAGTTTATGAAAGTCAACGACAATGAAGTGGAATTAGGGAAAAAGTTCTGTTCTATGGATTTCGTATTGTATATACTCGATTTTTGCCCATCATATTTGAGTCTACAATTAGTCTGATATTCAAATTACATTTCTGAACCTAATCTTCTCTCATTCGATTTTACCTTATCTACTATTATGTTTACTTAACCATCATGGATTTAATGTATATTCCAAAGAACAGATGCTCAAGTTGACTTGAACACTTGAATGTATATATTTAAATAACTATTATAGTTTATTTTACAGTTCTTGATTTTGTTATAGTTTTTGAATCACGTCAATAACTATGTAAGACTTGGCCCCATCTAAGTTCCACGGCTGTTATTATTATTTATTTTTGTTTTTTTAGTTCGATTTGAATCTGTGACTTCTTACTTATGAGTAGACACGCTAAATGATATTGAAAACACCTAGCAACCTAGAGAAAAGAAGATGGTATGAAGATGAGTGCGGGTTGAACAATCTTTGATAGCTCGTGTAACATGAATTGTGCCTGTAATTTATAGGGACGCAACATATGGGGAATGCAACCGATTTGATCTTTCAAATACTTATACTTCCGGCCACAGAAGAATATCCCATCTACTTTATAAATTGTTGGGAGGTCTACTAAATTCAACCATGAGGAGAGCATCATCGATTCTATAACTTTTCATGGCTTAACACGGGCTTACAAAATTCAACCTTTCAAAAACTATAGTTAATCTTCACTTATTTATCATTGGAAAGGCTTTTTGTAATATTTATGAGTTTTTCTTGTAACTTTTCATACTATTAATGAAAGTTTTTTATTTTCTATAAAATAAATAAATAATAATAATAATGTGAGATAGAGATCTTCAACATGATATACATGAATAAATCATAAATTAATTCTTAAATAAACAAATTAATATTTAAACTATAGTAATGTATCTTCCTCTAAAAAACTTATTTTGAAATGACAAATCAATCTTATATAAAATGACATCTAAGTTTCACCAAAAAGATGAGCCTCCACCCCCTCCAAAATCATAGCCCCCTGCTCCTCCACCATGATCATAACTCGATCCGCCACCACCATGGTCGTGAGAACTCACCTCTCCACCTCCGAAACTAGAGCCTCCAACATCCACATGAAAACTCACACCACCTCCATGATCAGAAACACCTCCACCTTCACCACCACCACCCCGGTCACAAGAACTTGCTTCACCGCCTACGTCGTCGTGAAAGCTCGTTCTACCGCCTCCAGCATCACCTATTCCTTTGCCAAGGCCACCATCTCCACACCCACCTCCACCACCTCCAGCATCACAATCCCCACCACTTCCACTGCCGACTCCGACATCTCGGTTGCCGTTGCCTGTATCTTCTCCTACGCTACTAAAAGTCCAATCCCAACCCCAACCTCCAGACACGGCGGCTGTACTTGTACCCATATAGCTCCCATCATCCACAACTATGCCAATTCTATTTCCACCTTCAACATTACTACATCCACCTTTTCTTCCGCTGCTAACTTTTTCTTTAGAAGCTTTCCCCCGGCAAAACAAACACAACAGAAACATAACAACACAAGTAATAAAAACCCCAAGAATGGGCGACACGATGTATGCTGTTCGAACCATATATCTCAAAGGATTGAACTTCTCTTGCTTTGTCTGTGTTATATAGCCCAAAAAGAAGACTCAAATAGTTCACTGTGAAATTCCTTTGCTTTTCTTTTGCACACAATCTTTGACTTACTATATGGTTTCTGCCATGGTTTTAGACAGAGATTTGACTATGCTTTATTTCATTGGTTCGATTAAATTTGTTTCTGTAATTGCGTGGAATTAAAATGATTATAAGGGTTTGGTTTTGAATGTTTTCAGTCTGACATCCAAGTGGCCGCCCATGCTGTGTACTTCCAAATTCTTGAGTTTCAACGTTTTTGGATTAAGTTTTTATTAACTATTCTTCAATAATGCTTTATAAAATCATTTTAGTACATATAAAGTGTTTAGCAGTTAGGAATATAACTGCCGAACTTGTGGTTATAGGTTCGAATCCTTTCACATTTATATAGTAGAACGAAAACAACTTTAAAAAAAGAAACAGTTAGGTTTTATTCTTAGTTAATGTTATTTTCACTTTCAAAATAACAATAAGATATTTAAAATATAGTATGTCGTTCTATTCTTATTTAATTAATATAATCTGATTAGGTTTTATATAATGTGAAAATATCTTCCATGTTGTGAGAAAATGGATATTCCAATCACCGCCCGTTGACAAAAATAAGGTTGAGACGTGAAAATGAAGGAAACTAAGAAAAACAAATAGGTCAACCCACTTCCATAGATTTTTTTTAATGAAAGAATGAAAGCCCTACTACATAAAAAGGCACTCACAGAAAGATTAGACTAAAAAAATAAATAAAAATGAATTTAAAATTAAGCTCACTTGCATTTTCGAACTTGGAACTTTTAAAGGGCCATTTGTTTTTTTGGTAATCTAGATAACCATAATCCTTGAATACTTGAAATTATAGATACGTGACATCTTTCAATAGTCATGTTTATTACCGAATGGGTCAGTGGCGCAATAATTTCATTGTTTGGTTGTAAACTGGTTCAACACCAGTGTCACAGATTCGATCCTAAGTATCGGTATTTGTCTCCCTCCCTCGATATGTACTAAAAAAAAATAGTCATGTTTATTTTGTACGAATATTTTTACGGGTATTTGATAATATTTAAATAATTATATTTATGTTATAGATCTTGAATGTTATGACTTATTCATATAATTTATATAATATATTTATTTTTATTAATTTAAATATTTTTTTAAGAAATATTTTTTAGGTGACAACTTTTTGGCTATCTATTTTAAATATCATTTTTTTTAGAAATATTTCATTCATAGCATAATTTTGGGTATTTTTTTTTTTTTTACTTTTTCCAATTTTGTCTCTATTTTTTCTTGAAAACTATTTGTGACATAGATGGAAGACTAGGTGTATTTTACAATTGGCAGAGCAAGCCTATGATTTTTTTTTTTTTTTTTTACTCAACGTAAGTTTATGACTTTCGGTTGTCTTTTAAAAAAAGAATTTTATCCATTTGTAGAGCTTGATGGCATGTTGATACCAAAAATATATGTATATATTTATTTATACGTAATGAACTATTATGCATTCAAATGGGATTAAGCATAGAAGAATATGATTTCTTTAATCATGTTGTTCACACGAGATTTTGCTGCAAAATATAAAAATAAGACACGTGTGAATAAATTTGATTTTTTATTGATTTGTGTATGTGTATGTGTTACAATCTCTAATGTCTATCATCTGATTCTTTCTCTGGGGATGTAGAATTAGAATATGTTAATTTGAGGGCTCGCGAGCTTGTTCTCAAGCGAAGAGCAATTGAATCTTCAACTTGTAGGCGGAGAGACGATGGATTTGTTGAGGCATTTGTCGTTGAGTATGAGCTTAATATATGGACTTGATCTAGTTTAATTTGGACTCAAACTCCAAATAAACCCATTTTTTTTTATTGGAAAATGGTAGAAAATTGCTAGTTTCAAGAAAATAATTAACAACATAGCTACTTTGTTGGAGCATTTAAATGCATGGCGAAAATAAAAATCTATGTAAAGAGAGAAGTAATCTTTCCCCATAATACTCCACATTGTTATTTAATTTTCTTCTTAAATAAAAATATATTTAACTAAATCATATTATTCATCCTAAATTTAAGGGATAATAGTTTCATTCTAACCAACTTTATTTTTTTTTAAAAAAAATCTCAAATGATATTTTATGTAAGATTCAAAATGCTCCTAATATCTTCCATATCTTTTCATTTGCTTCAAATTCCTGTTACCAATAAATATATATATATATATATATATATATATTAAATCGTCAAACACGAGATTCACACTATTTTCAATTTTCGCCTTCACAAAATATCTCTCTAGTGTTCTATTTTGCAACAAAAATACTCATCACTATCGTACGAAGTACTAAATTAGTGTGGGTTGTTCTTTCTACTATTTGCTCACAAGAATTGTGTGCGGCAATCTTGAATGAAAGTCGTTTCTATCACAATTGCATCTATATTGATATTTAGGATGACATAGATACATATTCAAATTACAAAATAATGCAAATTGATATTGCAAATGGAACAACCATAGGCCAAGATTGGCGTTCTTAATATGCTAACATATTACTTTACAAAGAGGTAATTTTTTTTTGACAAAGAAAAAGGTAAGGTTACAACCCTAAAAGAGGATCGTGATGTACAATGGATGTACAACAGATTCGTGAATGTAATCGGTGGTGTTTATCGGGCATCAAGTTTCAAAAATAGTGATGGTGCTCATAGTCAATCTTTGTTATGTAAATGGAGGATGAGTGTATATTTTGTTTAAGCAAATTAAAGATTTCTTCACCTTCCCATCTTCAAAAATGGGTATTAAAGCTTCTCACACCAGGTTTGAGATGTATAGTGGATGTACAATGGGTCACAAACGTAATTGGTGGTGTTTATCTAGCATCAAGTTTCAACGGAAGTGATGGTGCTCATAGTCAATCTCTTGTTCACAAACGAGGGATAAATGAATGTTTTATTTAAGAAAATTAAAGATCTTTTCACCTTTCCAGACGTACAATGGATTTGCAGACATAATTGGTGGTATTTATCTAACGCTAGATTTCAACAAGATCTCTTTCCCTTCCCATCTTCAAAAATTGGTATTAAAGTCCCTCCTCACAAACTCAAGCTTGAATAATGACACAAGATCAAATTCAGGTGAGTATTTCATTCTATATTTTAATTTTAATTTTTAAGTACAAGCACACAAATCACATTAACTCATAAGTTATGTACGGGTTATGGAAGACGATGCACAGTAGGTAGTAAAATTTAGGCAAAGACTTTTAAATTTTAAAAAATTTCTTCCAACTTTATTACTTGATTTTCGAAACGATGAATCAAAATATTTAATTATATTGGACAGAGATATTTTATCCTAATAACAATAATAATAATAATATTATTATTATTATTTTGAATTGTTATAGATTCTTAAGGATAGTTATAGAAAACAAAATTTAAAAATAAAATTTTCGAATTAATTAGAAGATTTCAAAATCCCTTTTTTTCATGATTTTGTGTACTTAATTTTTTCCATTATTTAGTTATGAGATTTAATTATGTTTGACTAATATATTTTATCATTATTTAATTTACTTTTGAATTTTTCTAGGTAGTTACAAAAAAATCTATTTTAAAATGGATTATAAAAATTTAGATGACATATAGGAGGAGTACAATTGTCCATAATTTTCAATAATAAAATTTAATTAAAATTTGAAATAAAAAAAATGACATAAATTTAAAGTCTAAATATTGTTAGCCATGTTCCTAATTAGTTTTTAAATCCTAGTCATTTCCTTAATTATCCCTTTTTTATTCGATTAATTTTGGAGAAATTATAAAGATTTTTTAAATGGCCCAAATTTTGTTATTACTTTGTAAGTGACGTGACAAATTACGGTTAATCGAAAATTTTCAATCAACACATGTTAAGATGTATCTTACTTTTAAAAGACTCAATCATACAAACTATAATCACATTAACTCATAAGTTATGTACGGGTTATGGAAGACGATGCACAGTAGGTAGTAAAATTTAGGCAAAGATTTTTAAATTTTAAAAAATTTCTTTCAACTTTATTAATTGATTTTCGAAACGATGAATCAAAATATTTAATTATATTGGACAAAGATATTTTATCCTAATAATAATAATAATATTATTATTATTATTATTTTGAATCGTTATGGATTCTTAAGAATAGTTACAGAAAACAAAATTCAAAAATAAAATTTTCGAATTAATTAGAAGATTTCAAAATCCCTTTTTTCATGATTTTGTGTACTTAATTTTTTCCATTATTTAGTTATGAGATTTAATTATGTTTGACTAATATATTTTATCATTATTTAATTTACTTTTGAATTTTTCTAGGTAGTTACAAAAAAATCTATTTTAAAATGGATTATAAAAATTTAGATGACATATAGGAGGGATACAATTGTCCACCATTTTCAATAATAAAATTTAATTGAAATTCGAAATTAAAAAATGACATAAATTTAAAGTCTAAATATTGTTAGTCATATTCCTAATTAGTTTTTAAATCCTAATCATTTTCTTAATTATCCCTTTTTTATTCGGCTAATGTTGGAGAAATTATAAAGATTTTTTAAATGGCCCAAATTTTGTTATTACTTTGTAAATGACGTGACAAATTATGGTTAATCGAAATTTTTCAATCAACACATGTTAAGATGTATCTTACTTTTAAAGGACTCAATCATACAAACTATAATTACAGTTGAGTGTGTAGCTTAAAACTAACAAAGATGTGGGATCATTTTGCCCTCTCATCTTGATCCAATCCGATTTGCTTGATGTTATCAATTCTATATCTTAGGATTCTCACGAGTCACGACTATACTGAAATTGACAATTTCATCTCAAATATTATCTTGTTAGCTCTTCATGCATGTTAAAGATCGCACATCGGAAAGAGTGGAGACCTCATAACAATATAAAAGAGATATGAGTTACTTCACTCATTGCCAATTGGTTTTAAGGTGAAATCTCATATTCTCTAATATGGTATTAGGGCCCATAAGTCCAAACAAGTATTTAGTCCAATAAAAATGAAAATTAAGATCGGATTCCACGGTGGAATTCCATATTCTCTAATAATGCAAATATAGTTTCATTTAGTTATGTTAGGAGATCAGGTAATAGAATAGTTCATTGTCTTACTTGACGAGTGCTAGTAGAATTAATGGGTGTAGGATTGTATTGATTTCACTTCTTGTTGTTATTAATGAAAGTCCTTCTTCATTAAAAATAAAACAAAAACAAAGTTATGACAGTCTAGGAACTTTCTTTATATAGTCAAAGTTATATATTGTCCTTTAAAAAAAAACAAAGTTATATATTGTCAAATTTAGATTTTGAATCCTAAGTGTCAGGTATTATATAATGTATTTGTATAAAAATAAATATACTATTGTGACATCATAAATGGAAAATTTGGAATATGAATTCATTGTTGGATAGTTTATATGGTAACAATTTGGACACATCACCTACCCACCAATATTGAAGTTGTTTTAAATTATTTTTAGTAGATCAATCGAGATGAGGTATTCAAATTCATGACTTTCTAATCTTATATATATATATATGTTGGGATGCAAACAAAGTATCCCACATTGGTTAGATGAGGGAAAGATCATGGGTATATAAGTGATGACAACCATCTCCATTGATATGAAGTCTTGTAGGGGAAGTCCAAAAACAAAACCACGAAGGTCTAGGTCCAAAGTGAACAATATCATATCAATATGGAGATTCAGGTAGGGTTGTCATTCTTATCATCAGAGTCTTGCCCCAAACATAACCATGTCGGTATAACGCTCCGGTGTAGGACAAAGATGTTTGGAGCTCCAAGATAAAAATTTGTGGACAATATTATATCAATGTGAAGATTCGAGTAGAATTGTCATTCTTATCATATATATATATATATATATATGATTTAATTTTTACTCATGTTAACATGGTTTAAGTCAGGCATGTATGTGTAACATAATTATAAGTAAATAGTTATCCTAGGAGTATGAATTAAAGAGAAGGGTAGCGATTTTTTGAAAGAAAAATAGTTTTCTACACATTCGTGTGGAGGAACTCTACTCATATACACATGTGACACTATTTGGTGCCACATGAATTATTTTTTATTTTATATTAATTTTTATTTATTTATGTGGCACGAAATAGTATCACATAGATATATGATTAGAGTCTCTCTACAAATTAATCTGTAGAGGAGTATTTCTCTTTTTTGAAATGGTGGTTCTTAATTAGATAACAGTACGGCTTCACCAAAAGAAATGGAAAACACACAGCTGTGTGCAGCTGCTTGCAAAGTGAGATTGGCCGCCCATGCTTTTAAAAATGTTTGCGCCTCTTGAGACTTTCAAAGGCTTAGTTTTGTTAGTTTTGTGTTACTTATCTAAAAAAGTTTTTTGTTTAATAATAATTTTATATTAACTACATTTGAGACTTGAACCCATTACTAATTACCGTGTTGTATATAATATCATTCGAGTACTATTCATTTTGATTTATCACTCATTTTTATTCCATCTAATTTTTTAAAAATGAAATATGTATAACTTTTGGTAGACAAATTAGTACAAACCTTATTGAATAAAACAAAACTGAAAATTTTATCAAACTATAATTCATACATTATGTTGTTTGTAATACCTCTAACTTTAGTTTTGAACAATTATCTCATAAGTGTTTCAATCAATCTCTTAAATTTAATTTAAGTAATGAAAAGAAGAACAAAATTGTCATGTTCAAAAACAAAATTGTTATTAAGTTAAATTTGAGTAAGGTAAAGAAAAACTCCTATTATTTCTTTCGTGATTATTAGACAAATAAATCACATGATAATTATTTTAATGCATTAAAAAAATTAATGAATGTTCGCTTTGGAGAACATTGGCTACGCTTGTGTTGCTCAATTTAACAAGGGAATTAGACTAACACAATACACAATAATCATTTCATAATCAGACTTTCATTGCATTTGGAGCGTGGAGAGGAGAAGTTTAGTTATCAAACAAATTGATGGCAAATATATAATAACTAAAGTAGTTTTTAAATTTTTTGCATTTAAAGGGAGGTGATGGTTGTTTTTTTTTTTTTTAACATTTAATAAATTTTTAGAGAAGTTATGGCAAATGAGTTTTTACGATATATTAAAAAAAAAAAAAGTATTTACGATTATTTCTTAAACAATCAAATTAAAATAAGTTATTCAACCATTCAAAATAACTACTCATTTTAACCATCATGGAATAACTCAATTGGTCAAAGAGGGTCTTGAAGTGCTTAAGGTGATAATGTGATCGGTTCAATCCATGGTGGCCACCTACCTAAAAATTAATTTTCTACGAGTTTTCTTCATATTCAAATGTTGTAGAGTTATGTCCCGTTACATTAATTGAGGTGTGTGCAAACTGGCCTGGACAATCACAAATATAAAAAAATACTAATAATAACATACAGGGAAAATTGTCTTATTGGTCCTTATGTTTGGGGTCAAGTTTCACTTTGGTCCCTATGTTTAAAAAATGAACATTTTTATCTTTCACATTTTAATTATGCTCACTTTTGGTTCTTATGTTTGGAATCTAGTTTCAATTTGGTCGCTATATTTCAAAATTGAACACTTTTATCCCTGAAATTTCAATAATACTCACTTTTAGTCCTCGTGTGTTTTTTAGTTTATTTTTCTACCTTTTTTTAAATTTATTTTTAAGAACAAGTTCACATAAAAATTAAACTAATTATTTCAACAATATATTAGCATTTAAAATTAGTTTAGTCATTATTTTAGTTAACATTACATTATGTAACTAACATTTTTGTTATCTAAATGATTAAAATCGAGTATTATTGAAATTCAATGATAAATTGTTTAATTTTGAAATATAGAAATTAGATCTCAAACCTCTGGATTAAAAATATACTTTTCCATTGATTTTATCAAATTTTGTACTAATAAAGAATGAAAAAATATTTTTAAAAAATTTATTGGATCAAATAAATAAATAAATAAAATTGCCAAAGCAACTAAAGATTTCTTTTCTTTCACTATGATTTCGATTTTAGTTATGCCGATAGTAAATAGGTTAAATGGTCATCAACGTTGACTTTTCCCATTGCATTTTTATTTATTTTTATTTTTATTATTATTTTGAAAATAACATGTATTTAGGGGGAAAAATATATTTTTAGTCTTTAAATTTGAGGTCTAATTTCTATTTGACACATATATTTCAAAATTGAATAATTTTACCCATAATATTTTAAAAAGTTTAATAATGTTTAATTTTAGTCATTAAGATAACAAAATCGTTAGATATTTAACATAATATCGACTCGACAAATTTTAAATTTCAATATATTGATAAATTGATTATTTTACTTATGAAGTGAAATTATTTTGAAAGAAATATAAATATAAAAATAAACTAAAAAAAGATATAAGGACTGAAAGTGAACATTATTCAAATGTCATGGGTAAAAATGTTCAATTTTGAAATATATGAACCAAAAGTGAGCATTATTAAAATGTTAGGAATAAAATGTTTATTTTTGAAACATAGGGATCAAAGTGAAACTAGACCCCAAACCTAGGGACCAAACAGTTTTTTTTTTTTTCTAAAATAAAATAACTACTCATTTTTAATCACTTAAAATAATTTCTCATCTCAAAACCATTGATTTATGAACATTCATATCTGCCATCATTCTATAAAAATATACATCTAAATTAATTTTTCTTGCAGTTTCTCTACAAATGTTCACTTTCAAACCATTTATTACTTTATTACTACTACCTTAAATAGAAATCACTCGAAATGATTCTTGATGCAATTATTCATCCAATAACCCCGCATTTAAATACTAAAAGAAAAAAATATTTAAAAATTGAGGCATCATATTCATAAAAATACAATAAACTTAAAATTTTCAAAGACTTAAAATAAATTGAAGCCTAACACAATCTTACTCAGTTAATCACTAGCAAAGTGACGACGTGGAGCATTCACGAGCTGCCAGTTGTAGCCATCTGGCAAACTAAATTTAATCCCAACGGCTACTTTCAGTTCCCGCGTCAGATTATATATAAATATTTGATACACAGACTGTATTTCTTCTTTCTTTTTATCTTGCTCAAACTCCCAACCTCTTTCCCAGAAAATCCTCTCCGATCAAAACCCTATTATAAAAAACCTCCAAAACTCCAAACCTCTCCAAAATCATGGCCAAGATCGACTTCCTCCGTCGGCTCCTCCTCCCTTGTTTCTATCCTCCTCCCACAGCCCCCGCCGCCACCGCCGCTGCCCCGAAGAAACGTCTAAGCACCTCACTTCGAGATGACATCGAAACCACCGACACCGCGACCGCAACCGGCCAAGATTCCACGCCCACCACTCCGGACAGCGTCACGCCAGCCGTGGCCCCACCCCGGCCCTCCAAAACCATGGTCATCGGAACCATCTTCGGCCACCGCCGCGGCCACGTCTGGTTCTGCGCCCAACAAAACCGCCTCCGGTCCAACCCTTTTCTCCTCCTCGAGTTACCAATCCTCACCCACCAACTCGTCAACGAAATGCGGTTCGGTCTTGTCCGGATCGCCCTCGAATGCAACCGGGTCGAGCTCGGTTCCTGCCCGCTCCGATCCATCCCCATTTGGGCAATGTCCTGCAATGGCAAGAAACTCGGGTTCGCGGCCAGGAAGAAAGCCGGTAACCCGGTCCGGTCCATGCTGAAGACGATGCAATCGACAACGGTCGGGGCGGGTGTAATTCCATCCGGGTTCGGGTCGGGCTCGGAGGAGGTTATGTACATGAGAGCGAATTATGAGCACGTGGTGGGCAATGCTGACTCGGAATCGTTTCATTTGATGAACCCGGACGAGTGCCCGGGTCAAGAACTCAGTATTTTTTTGCTCAGATCTCGAAATGGGTAATTAATTACAATCGTACCATTAATCCATTCGTCAACTCCATTTATGTACATTTTTCTTTTCTTGAAAGATTTGATTTCTCTTGTTTTTTGGGACCCAAGAAAGTTTTTGGCATATTGGGAGAGAAATGAAAACTCTGCGTTTTCTTGTTTCAGGATGTTGTGCAATATTTTTTTTTGTATTACATAAGATTGATTCTTGTTGTTAATGGATAGAAATTTATTGGGTTGATGAGAATCTTTAATGCAATTATTTAATTTTTGCTCTAATTATCTTTTTTATGTTCAATGGATTTTTAGTCCCTGTTTTCGATAACCTTCTGTTTTGAAGATAAGTCCATTTCTAATTCGAACGATTGTGTCTTGTAACTTGTATTTGGAACTGTGTGGACATTAGCTATTTAAAACAAAAATAGTTCATTTCGATAACCATTTAAATACAAATGCTTTTTATAAACATTTTATTTTTGTTTCGATGCTTAGTGATAACAATAGCTCCATTAGAGCTCCTTCATAGTGGTGCTTGAGGCCCTACTCAATTCCTCCTGAAAAATCAATAAATGGCTTCAAGTTTTATATTTCATGACTTTTCAAAATTTCCATAGCTCACTTCTACTTTAATAAAATTCATTACAAATATGGATAACACATTGTTTATTAAAGAAATTACTTTTTTTTAGTTGCGATGTAGTTTCAATTTGGTCCATGAGTTAAAAGATTGAGCATTTTTACTTTCACCTTTTAATAATATTCAACTTTGGTCATTGTATGTTTTTTAGTTTATTGAAAACTAAAATAATTATTTTATGACTTTTTTTTTCTCACGTAAAGGTATATCACTCACTAATTGGCATACCCTTTCGCTCCACAAATCTAGGTGGAAAATCCAGTGGAAAATCCATTAACTCTTCCTCCTCAAGATAACCGTTTAGTAATTCATTCTTCAAATCTAATGTATAAAGTGACCTACCATAGTTGATCATGACAACAATAGAAAGAAATACTTGAATCTAGTTAATCTTATCAAAAAGAGCAAATATTTTTTGGTAGTCAATGTCGTATGTCTAAGTAAAACCTTTAGAAAGGAGTATGGCTTTGTATCATTCAATACTGACGTCTACACTCCACTTTACAATGAACACCCATTTACATATGACGATTTTCTTATCATTCTGTCTTTCTACCATCACTCACGTACAATTCAGTTTTAGTGCATTCATCTCTTCTGTCACTGCTAGCTCCAGTTTAAATCAATCTAGAATAAAAAATGTGCATATGACGTAGAGGTAATGACTAGAGATGTCCATTTTCCTAGCGGGGTGGGGAATCTCAGTTTAAGTGGGGAACGAAGGAAACAATTCCCCGTTGGCTAAACAGGGTCGGAGACAGGAAATGTATTAGCCATTCTCGTTTCCCCAATCCCCGCCCCGTTTACTTTTTTAAAAAATTATATTTTTTCTTTATTTTATGCCTTTAATTTTAAATAAAAATATATTTGTTGGTGAAATTATCTAAGCATATGAATAATTTTCTTTAATAATTAACATTTTAGTTAAAACTTATAACTATTTTCTAAGAATATCTAATTATTTGAAATTATTGTCTAAAAAAATGTATAAAAAAATTAAATTGAAAAAAATGGGGATTTTGGTGGGGGCGGATATTAGTTTTGGTGGCGGGGACAGGGACGAGGAAGTCATTCTCCGGCCCCGCCCTGTAACGCCTTGGGTTTTGGTACGGTTCTCCAGGTATGATTTTCAATTAATTCAGTTAGTTTGTTGGACCGTTATTGCAATTTTAGCCTTAAGGGGTAATTTGGTAAACTCACCCCTTAGGCCTGTTTTATAATTTAATGAGCTTCAAAGCTGTTTTTGTCATTGCAAGGATTGGAGGGTTATATTTGCAAGTTTGGAATGACTGCCACGTGTCCAGGTTAGGGGTTTTAAATCGATCAATCGTTTTGAGTTGTTGTCTTTCTTTCATCGATCGATCAGAGCAAAAGCTAAAGAAAGTTCCAGAACCTCCCAATCCCTTCATCGCTTTTCTTCTCCATTCCACTAATCGATCGCCGTCACGTTTTGGATCCAGCCTCGTCGATCGCTCGCACGCCTTCACGCACCAGCAACTAGCCTTGTTGCTCGCGCCAGCGCAGCACCCTGCACGCACGCCCGATCCACGCTAGCGTCGTCCTTGCCCACGCACAGCAGGGCCGCATGCCTCGTCGATGACCTAGGGAGCCACTCGAGGATCCCAGCATGGGAGTAGCACTCGCCCTTGCCTACAGCCGCACCATGATCACATTCGCAGTGCTGTCCCCATGCGCATGCCACACGCAGTTTTACCTCAGTTCTTGCTCCTTGACACACTCCCAACAACAGCCGAGCTACACCTCCGCGACTTCGCCACAGCAGCACGCTCGTGGCCCCAGCCATCGCCGCGCTATGCGCCTGTCTCCGCAGTAGTTGAGTCGCGCCCTTCACCGTGCCGTGCAACCTTGTTGTCGTGGGGATTTGGGTAATTCCTAATCCCTCGTGTTTCTATTGGAATAGTTGATTAGGCAAATGTTAATTGTTTAGTAATTATCTGTTTAGCTGTGATTTATTTGTGGTTGGTATCTGTAGCTCAAGGAGCAATTTAGTATTTGTTCGGTATTATTGTTCAGGTAAGGATTTCTTACCTGGGTTATGTGGACCTTGCACATGTTTGCCATTGATTTTATCTGATGCTTTATATGTTTACTATTCTTAAACAAATGCATCTAGTAAACTCTATTGAGCTGATAACCTGTTTATGTTTGCTAGCATGTATCTGTTCCATGTCTATTGTATTAGTATCTTGCTAGGGATGATTGCTATCTGATTGTTGTGTGTTGGTAATCTGTTAGGGAACTGAGTTTGTAGTATTCTTAGATTATATTCTCTTAGGTTGTCGTAATCTAGAGGCTCTGAGAGGATGTGAAGTAACATGCCGCCCTGCCAGGCCTGGGGATCTGATGTAACATGCTGCCCCCAGTATAGCCTAGTTTTTGGCCTGCTAGAGCGGGATTCTGATCATGGTGCAAGCCTGCCATAGGTGGTTTCTTTAGCTTTAGGTGTTGGGTGTGAATAAGCTGCCATAGTAGGGTGCATAGGGCCTTCCACCGACTGTGGATCAGTGGACATCAATTTTGAGTCTTGTTAGGTAGGTGGACCTATCCAGTGTAGTTCCCTCAGGCTAGTGTCGTTAGTACACCTTTTCTTCTGATTTTCTAGAGTCGAACATTTGGGGTGTTCCCTAAGTGTTCAGATCAATGCGATGAGCTAATTGTTAAGGCGAGAGGCCGAGAGCCCTCGCAAAGGAGTTATTTTGCTAACTCAATTAAATGGACTGGATTATATTGCATGTATTGCTAGGATGTTGGATGATATGATAACTTGTGTACTATACCCCGGTTAAGGATTCTTACTGAGTACCTTCGTACTCACCCTTATTTCTGTGGTTTTCCACCAGGTAACTTGGGACAGCACCGGGACGACTAGAGGAGGAACTGGTGGATCATGAGAGTTTGCTGTAGTTATTTTATTTATTTATTCCTTCATTCATTTATTGATTCAGCATGGCAGATAGATTTGAGATTTTATTAGCCAGAGGCTCGAACTTGTTTTAATTATTTATGTTAAACGTTTATTCATTTGAAATAAAGAGGATTTGGTTTTCAGTTTCATGTTATAACTGTTTGACACCATGCATGCTGAGTAAGAACGAGGTCTAGGGCTGTTTTAGAAGTCGGGTTCTTACATGACTCGCCGTGGACATCTCTAGGAATAGCCAAATATATATTATCAAAAGCAATAATTCAATCAACATAACTATGTCAATGATGATGAAGTCATGAATTCAAATTTCTTACCCAAGTTGTTGAACTAAAATCAAAGCCAAAATATAAATTACTTTACAAAAAGAAGGAGATTAAGAAAAGAGAACCAAAGTGATAAGAGTCTAATTATTTGATTTTTTTATTTAGGAGAATTAAACTAAGATTTCATTGTTATGTTTATATGTAAGTAAACTTATGTCTTAATAAACTTAGCCTTTAAAAAAAAATTAAAAAGTAATTTTCAAAAGAATAATTGAAATTTGTTATAAAAATAGCCAATGGTCAAATGGATAAAGGATGGTGTGGGGGAGAAAGTGAATAACTCTTATTGGTATTTTTGGTGTGTGATTACAAGTCTTGCAAAAGCTCATATTTATAACATTACAAGGAGTTTATATTTAGTAATGCAAAAACTATAATTGGCTAAACTAACTAAAAGTTAGAGAGTCTTAAGGCTAAATTGTAG